>WNWK01011401.1:0-64675 GCA_009830355.1 Cherax destructor
ATATTATATTGTTTTCCGTTGTCTTGGAGGTTAGCCGTGTCCTCAATAGATGACAGTCTCATGCAGATCCTAGTATTGTCTGATATGAGGATGAGGAACAGGATGGAGCGAGTACTTTGCCTTGTGGAACAGATCTCTTCACTATGGCAACTTCTGATTTAGCTCTGTTTAATACTAATATTTGTGTTCGATTGATTAGAAAGTTGAAAATCCATCTCCACACTTTGCCAGTTATTCCTTTAACACGCATTTTGTGCGCTATTACACCATGATTGCACTTGTCAAAGGCTTTTGTTAAGCTTGTGTATATTACATCTGCATTCTAGTTTTCTTCCAGTGCATCCAAGACCATATCATAGTGATCCAATAGTTGCGAGAGGCAGGAGCGACCTGCTCTGAACCCATGTTGCCCTGGATTGTGCAGTTCTGGGGAATCCAAGTGGTTTGCAATCATGCATCTTAGTATTCTTTCATATTTTTTTGATGTGGGACGTTAGATCTCTTGGTCTATAGTTTTAAGCTAATGCTTTGCTGCCACCTTTATGGAGTGGGGCAATATTCGTTGTTTTTAGTGACTGTGGAATAAGAACATAAGAACATAAGAAAGGAGGAACACTGCAGCAGGCCTGTTGGCCCATACTAGGCAGGTCCTTCACAATCCGTCCCACTAACAGAATATTTGCTCAACCCAATTTTCAATGCTACCCAAGAAATAAGCTTTGACAATTCTACCCACTCATGCGCAGCAGGCCTGTTGGCCCATACTGGGCAGGTCCTTCACAATCCATCCCACTAACAGAATAATTGCCCAACCTAATTTTCAATTCTACCCAAGAAATAAGCTTTGAAGATTCTATTAACTCATAAGAACATAAGAACATAAGAATGGAGGAACACTGCAGAAGGCCTACTGGCCCATACAAGGCAGGTCCTTATCAAAACCACCACTACCTAAGAATTTACTCCTGCACCCACGACACCAATCAAACCCAGCCCTCCCACTCATATATCTGTCCAATCTCTCTTTAAAGCCACCCAAGGTCCCAGCCTCTATCACCCTACTCGGAAGATTGTTCCACGCATCTACAACTCTGTTCGAAAACCAGTACTTGCCTATGTCCTTTCTAAATCTAAATTTCACCTAAGTCCAAGCTCCTTCTCCATAGTATTCTTAGGGCATGCGAGAGGGTTTTCTTGCAGTATGGACCTGGGTCTGAGTGCAGGCCATGTTGTCAATAGCTTTCTCAAAGTTTAGTGGAGTTAGGATAATGTCAGAAATTTGGCATACATTGATGGTGTTTTGAGGCTCATTCATGAAAAAAATTATTTGGATTGTCGATCTTTAGACTGATTAGTGACTCGCTAAACACAGAGTCGTATTGAGATTTCAGTATCTCACTCATTTCTTTGTTGTCATCTGTGTAAGTCCCATCTTGTCTGAGCAAGGGTCCGATACTAGGTGGGGGTTTTACCTTTTTTTTTTTTTTTTTTTGCATATGAAAAGAAATATTTCGAATTTATTTCAATTTCCTTACATCTCTCTCCACCCTCTCTCATACACACCCACATCTACCCTCACATACCTATCCTCACACATCTACCCCTCAAATTCCTACCCTCACACACCTACCATTACACACTTACCCTCACATACCTACACCTCACACACCTACCCTCACATACCTACCTACACACACCTACCCTCACATACCTATAGTCACACACCTACCCTCACACACTTCCCCTATACACCTTCCCCTATTACACCTACCCTCACCCCCACCCCCACACACCTACCCTCACTCCCCCACAACCACACACCTTCCCTCACATACCTTCCATCACACACCCAACCCCACACACCTACCTTCACATACCTACCCTCACATATCTACCCCCACACAGCTACCCCTCACACATCACCCCTCACATACCTACCCCTCACACAGCTACCCTCACACATCTACCCCCACACACCTACCCTCACACACCAACCCCTCACATACCTACATTCACACACCTACCCTCACACACTTTTCCTCACATATCTACCCTCACATACCTACCCTCCCACATCTACCCCACCCACCTCCACTCACCCACCTACCTTCACACACCTACCCTCACATACCTCCTCTCCCATACCTACCATCACACACCCAACCCCACACACACCTACCCTCACATATCAAGTGGGTACTAGGACATAATTACGGTCTTAGTGAAACACACAAAGTGGTTGGTAACTGGTATATTGGCAGAGTCTGAGAGGGGAAAATGGTGCCCAGCCTACCTGTTCAGTACTATGCCGGTCCAAGGAATGAGGGAGATGCCTCTGGCTCTGCACTCACATGCGCAAGACTCGTGACATCACAAGTATCTAGGGATCCTATCTGAGCAGGGATCATAAATATAACATTTCTGGTACTACTTTCGATATACTACACAAGTATATTACATATGGTTCAGTAAACTACTGACAGCTCGGTCATGTTACGTATGGCATCTCGACATACAATACAACTCTATAGGCTGAACAGGCAGGTGGCTCTGGGCTGATTCTATACAATAGCAAACACACATAACTTAGAACTAATCACATAATTGGTAATAGGACGTAATGGACTGAAAATATATTAATGTAATGGCTCTTACTGTAATGGGTCTTAGTGTAATGCATTACAAGGGATAGAATTGATCGATCGATCTGTATTCATGCACTCTATGGATTCTGAGGAGAATATGTTTACAAAGAAGAAAGTTTTTAACAGAAAAGACAGACCTGGCGCACACAAGTCATACTGTTAAATCTCAGAATTCGAGGAACGTGAAAACAAAAACAAAATTACTGGATACTGATCAGCTGATAACAAAACACACAGTCGACAACTTCTTTTAACTTAATCATCTAATTATACAGGCTATATACATTTAATCTGAATTTTCTATCTGTAACTAGGACTTGGGATCACTTTCGTACTGAAGGAATAAACAAACTCGGTGGAGTGGATAGACTCTCCCAGGTTGAAATAGTTAACGCTATAACACGAAATATTAGCAAGGGAGAAACGGCTCTTACTATCTCTTACAGCAGGTTATAATTGCTCGACATACAACACTTTACTTTGCAAGGATTTACTGTCAACTAGGATAATATCACCATCTGCAACACGAGGGACAACAACTGACACTCTAGTGAGTACACTAGCCACAGAAATGGCTATCTGCAATGGCTTGTGCATCAGCAAGAGATGGAATAACTCATTACAAGTAGTCTTTCTTCAACAAGGCATCCCTGGAGAGAACTACCACTTGAACAAGTGCCATCGCAGGGATAGTTGTCTCAGTACTCAAGGTTATCCGGGGTTCCTCCGACACCCGAGGTAACTGGACACTATCTTGCTTGCAAGATATTGTAGGGACTGAATTCCAGACAGGAGTGACACTCGGCTACGTTAATCGAATCGAATCAGTACTCACAGGTAAGACCCATATGGGTGAAAGGAGATTTTGATTGAGGAAGAATAGTAGGTGAGAGGAAGTTGTAATAGGGTGAGGGAAAGAGCCGGGGCTAAACCCAGCCGCATGGCTGAAGAGCTAGATACAGTCTTTCAGTCGGTAAGGGACTATTAGGATTGTGTACTGAGTCATTATTGCTTTGACGGGCAGAATTCACTGAGTTATTACTCGAATTTACTTGAGACATGATTGCAGAGAATTGAAATGAGAATTGAAACGAGAATTAAAAAGCAAGAAGAATAAGGAAAATATATGACACAATATAGCTTAAATGGGATTAACGATGCTTAACTAATGTGCATAAGTAATGGGAATGTACAAGACACACTGCAGAACAAGGAAAACTCACTGAAATTTACTTGGCAAGACAAGGTAACACTTTATTATTCAACGGAAATGTTACTGTAATTTGAATTAATAGCAAGGCGAGTTGTCTTTACTCTCAATTCAACAAAGAAATGTAATAGAAAAATAATAAATCAACGCAAAAACAATAAAATATAATCAATGTCTTATGCAAAGAAAATGGACTGGTAAAACAAATTACTAAAAATGGCACACAATAATTAAAATATGCACTGATAACCCAATTGAAATGGATATACTACTTGAATCACTGAGAATATTGAACTGAGTTATGATTTATCACTCTTGAAAAATTTAACAATTACTTAAACACAATAACAAGATAGAAATGTATGAAAACAATACGTATGTAAGGACTCCAAAATGGATTTACACAAGAGTCAGTTGTATAAATAATAAAGTAATTAATAAAAATTGCACACAAGAGAATGGAGCTCAGAATAATAATAAAAATAACAAGGATTAACTAGTTTGAACACTATTACTCTCAATCTCAACTAGGCAACAAATACTCAAACAATTCACAAAGAACACTTACTTTAATTAGTCAAACTAAGAGTGAACTTGTTCAAACTAAAATCAAGAATGTAGACAAAAAAGCTAATATACAGAACTGATAATGTGGAACACTTACAGAGGTCATCAAGGCACTTATAGTATGAGGAACATATAGTGCACGAAATGTTCTTGGACTAAAGATTTGTGGTTGAGCAGAAGTAAATAAATTCTTGATTTCACAAAATTAAGGTTTAAACACATTAGGAAATACATATATAAAATAATCACACAAAACAATAACATATACAAGGTTAAAATGCTGATTTAGAGCTCTGAGTAAGAAATACTGAATGCATTAACACAAAATTAGCAAGAAAACACGGAAAATGCAACGAAAATGAATGGTACACAAGGTGAAAGAAAATATGACACAAGGGGTGACTGGTTTAAACTGAGCACAATACTGCACACAATACTCAGGAAATAGTACTTACTTCAGATACAAGGAATAAACACAGCATAATATGTAAAATATGAGACACGAAAATAAACAGAGACAATACTAGGAAAAATCAGGGATGTTAGGAAGCATTTCTTCAGTCATAGAATTGTCAAGAAGTGGAATAGTCTGGAGAGTGATGTAGATGAGGCAGGATCCAAACATAGCTTTAAGAAGAGGTACGATAAAGCTCATGGAGCAGGAAGAGAGTGGACCTAGTAGGGGCCAGTGAAGTGGCGGGGCAAGGAGTTATGACTCGACCCTTGCAACCACAATTAGATGAGTACACACACACACACAGAACTTGGAGCCACATGGGGGCTAAGAAACGTGGAGGGCTAAGATGATGGACGTGGAACTGGAAAACTTCATGTACCAACACGTAAGGGACACTACCAGAGAGAGAGGAGAGGATGAACCAGCGAAACTGGACCTAATATTCACCTTGAGTAGTGCAGATATTGAGGACATCACATATGAAAGACCCCTTGGGGCCAGTGATCATGTGGTTTTAAGCTTCGAATACACAGTAGAGTTACAAGTGGAGGGGAAAGCAGGAAGAGCTGGACGAATGAAGCCAAACTACAAGAAAGGGGACTACATGGGCATGAAGAACTTCCTGAACGGGGTTCAGTGGGACAGAGAACTGGCAGGGAAATCAGTAAACGAGATGATTCAATATGTGACAACAATATGCAAGGAAGCTGAGGAGAGGTTTGTTCCCAAGGGTAACATGAATAATGAAAAAGCCAGGATGAACCCGTGGTTCACCCAAAGGTGCAGGGAGGCCAAAACCAAGTGTGCTAGGGAATGGAAAAAGTATAGAAGGCAAAGGACCCAGGAGAATAAGGAGAGCAGTCGTAGAGCCAGAAATGAATATGCACAGGTAAGAAGGGAGGCCCAACAACAATATGAAAATGACATAGCAGCGAAAGCCAAATTCGACCCAAAGCTGTTGTACAGCCACATCAGGAGTAAAACAACAGTCAAGGACCAGGTGATCAGGCTAAGGAAAGAAGGAGGAGAGATCACAAGAAACGACCACGAAGTATGTGAGGAACTCAACATGAGATTCAAAGAAGTGTTCACAGAGGAGACAGAAGGGAATCCAGAAAGATGGAGAGGCGGGGTACACCTCCAAGTGTTGGACATAATACATGCAACCGAGGGAGAGGTGAAGAGGCTGCTGAGTGAGCTAGACACGTCTAAGGCGATGGGGCCGGAAAACATCTTACCATGGGTCCTGAGAGAGGGAACAGAGGCGCTATGTGTACCCCTAACAACACTTTTTACCTGAGGTATGGAAGGCAGCAAATGTAGTCCCAATTTTTAAAAAAAAAGGAGACAAACATGAAGCCCTAAACTACAGACCAGTGTCACTGACAGGTATAGAATGCAAAGTCATGGAGAAGATTATCAGGAGAAGAGTGGTGGAACACCTAGAAAGGAATGAGCTTATCAACGACGGCCAACACGGTTTCAGGGACGGGAAATCCTGTGTCACTAACATACTGGAGTTCTATGACAGGGTGACAGCAGTGAGACAAGAGAGAGAGGGGCGGGTAGATTGCATTTTCTTATACTGTAAGAAGGCGTTTGACACAGTTCCACACAAGAGATTAGTGCAAAAGCAGGAAGACCAGGCAGGGATAATTGAAAAGGCACTCCAATGGATCAGGGAATACCTGTCAAGAAGACAGCAGCGAGTCATGGTACGTGGCGAGGTGTCAGAGTGGGCGCCTGTGACGAGTGGGGTTCCACAGGGGTCAGTCCGAGGACCGATGCTGTTTCTGGTATTTGTGAATGACATGACGGAAGGAACAGACTCCGAGGTGTCCCTGTTTCCAGATGATGTGAAGTTGATGAGAAGAATTCAATCGGACGAGGACCAGGCAGAACTACAAATGGATGTGGACAGGCTGCAAGTGTCGTGTCAGTATCATATATACACTTGTTTAGTGTATCTTTATAAAGCTGGTCCCTTTGCGTGTGACGTCACGGTACCCGCTGACGTCAGAGGCTCAGCGCATGTGCACGGCCTATCATAGGCAGACGGCCTCACTAACGTTATACCTACAGGCGAGACAGACGGGTGGCTGGACTCTCCTCTAATTACTGTAAATATACCGTAACCATCCAACAAGGAGTATCTTTGACCTCCTATATATCTCTCCCAAGACCCACACGACACAAGCCTGGCCCAGCAATTGGCTCCTGGAGTTCAAACTCACCAAGTGCAAAGTCATGAAGATTGGGGAAGGGCAAAGAAGACCGCAGACGGAGTACAGTTTACTGGGAAAGAGACTACAAACCTCACTCAAGGAAAAAGATCTTGGGGTGAGTATAACACCAGCTTAGAGCTTGATTGACCAGAGCGTCGGTAAGATGGGGAAGGAAGAAGGATGGGTAAGGATGGAAATTGGGAAATAGGTGGGAGGGGAGAGGGGGAGGTTAGGGTTATAAAGGTAAGTGGCCTATCCACTTTGGCGCAACATAATAAGTGTGTGTGTATGTAGAGTAATACATAAGTAAATTTTATGAGGAGGATATGCCTTCACCCCATCAGTTTTCACACAGGTATACTACTGTATCACAGCATGACACCGAGTTGGGAGAATGCATACTATTTATAGTAATCTATTTTTTTTTTTTTTTTTTTTTTTCGGGAAAGGCTGCCGCAAAAGGTGGTAGTTTCTGGGCATTCGGTGTTGATGGTGGTTAGCCCGGTACTGGACGAGCAGTTTCAACAGGTGGCAGTTGTAGGACTTTTGATGTTGTTGGTAGCTAGCCCGGAGTTGTTCAAGCAGTTTCTGAGGTGGTGTCCTAAAATAGGAAGGTCGTAGGTGTTACAATGGTAGTTGTAAGATGTAGTTTGGAAAAGGTAGGTCACCCATAAATGGGGAGTATTTATCTATGTTGTTGGACATAGACTGGGACTGGTGGTACCCATTCTTCTGGTTCGACGGGGAGATCACTCAGGATTCTGGGTCTTGGGTAGTTGTCATTGTGGATGTAGCGCCTAACTCTTTGCTGCAGAGTCATTCTTTGGGTTCGGTGGGGAGGTGTGGTGATGACATAGTCGGTTGTGTTTACCGGTTGTGGGGGGTGTTCTCTATCCGGTACATATAATTCTTGCATGTCGTATAGCTGTCTTTTCACTAGTTTATCTATCCTTACATTAATTGCATCGAGTTCTTGTTGTATATGTAGGTCTTCAGTTCTGATTCTGTCTCTTAATCTGGTCCCAGTGATAAAGCGGAGGGCTTTGTTCTGGACTCGTTGAAGCCGCAGCCTGTTGGTTTTAGTTGTAAGTGATAGTGGTACGCAAGGATATTCTAACAGAGGTCTGATCATCATCTTGTAGAGGTGCTTCTTGATGTGGGTTGGTGCTTCTTTGAATCTGAATAGTTGGCTGAGGCGGCTTTAGCTAGATTCACTTTTTTAGAGATGTGAGAAGTGGAGTTAAGTAATCTGTCGATCTCATATCCCAGGATTTTGTTAGGGTTTCTGATACCGACCCGTGATCCTCTTATGGAGATACCTCCTTTGTCTTCTATGGTTTCCGGGAGACAGCCAATGGTGCTAATGAGGACTTTTTCTGGGTTAGTTGTGATTCTCCACTTTTTCTCCCAATTAGCAGTTCTTCGTAATTCCTCATTCATTTTCGCTATTACTCTCCTGTATTTTGTTGCACCTGTTATGGGGGCGGATGACACGACATGAATCACGTCGTCTGCAAATTGGGTGATGATGGTGTCATTATGTTCTGGTTGCGGGAGGTCATTTACATAAATATTGAAGAGTATGGGGCTAAGGCATGAATGAGCCTTGTGGTACTCCAGCTGTTGGGGTGAATGGGACTGCCGATTTGCCATTAAAGTTGGGGATGATGCTTCGGCCTGTTAGGAAGTTGAATATGAGCCTGAGAAAGGTCCAGTTATGATCTGGTAGATCAGCAAGTTTGAATATAAGCCCATCGTGCCAGAGGCTGTCGAAGGCTTTGTGAACGTCCCTCGTTGCAATTAGGGCCAGGTGTCCTTGATTCCTCAGGCTTACAGCAGCATCATAGATGATGTTGATAGCATGCTGCGTTCCACGATGGGACCTGAAACCAAACTGTTTTTCTGAGAAAAGGTGATTAAATGCAATGTAGTAGTTCAGTCTATTGGAAATGATTTTCTCAAAGACTTTGCCAGCGAATTCTAGTAGAGAGATAGGTCTGTAATTTTCTGGGTTACGGGTGTCCTTATTGGGTTTAGAGATGAAGATCATCTTAGCTGTTTTAAATGATGTAGGGAAGTAGCCAGACGCCAGTATAGCATTTAAGATGTTTAATAGGGACATCTTGCAATTACGGGGTAGGTATTTTATCTGTTTTACTGTTATGCCTGAGGGGCCAGGGGCCTTATTTCTCATTCGTCCAATGACTTGGGTCATTTCCTTAAGGATGATTGGCCTTGTGAGAGGGTGCTCTGGTTCAAGAGAAGATGTATCAATTGTTAATATTGGCTGGAAGTCTTCCTGGTTCTCGTCACGCCACTGATTGACCCACACGTAATGGTTGTTGTTAAATCTTCTGCTGACATTGTGAGATAGAATTTTCTTCCACACCTCTCTCATCAAATCAACTTGATCCTGTGGGTCATCGAGCAAGGTGGTCACCTCCTCGCCAACGTCATTAGTGAATGAGTGTGTGAGGAGTTGAGTGGGTGAGTGCTTAGCCCCCAGTAGTCTGCGGATCTTGCTCCAGAATCGTTCTGGTTGTCGCTTATACTGATTAGCTTGCAGCACAAGGTATTTCCATAGGTCTCTTTTGTGCTGGGTGATTAGGGTTATTAATTCCCTTCTCATTCTTAGGAGTACATCGCGAGTGGGCTGGCCTGAGAGGAGGTTCCTTCTACATTCAGCTTGATAATTGTTCATTCTGTCTTTTATTTCTCTAGTTGGTTTGTACTGTTGGTAAACCCTGGAGGTGGTTAGTTGGCAGCATGCTTCAGTGGCCTCGGTGATTCTATTGTGCAGAGATGCGATCGCCACATCTATTGCAGTGGAGGGTTGGTTGTCAAGAAGAATAGTCTGGTCGTTTGCTAGGTAATCCCTGAAGGGGTCGAAGCCAAGTGTTTTCAGGTTGGGTTTAGGGCGGATGGGTGTGCGGAATGGGGTGGATTGTAGCTTAATTATGACAGGGATATGGTCAGAGCCGACGTTGCCGCCCGGGGACACTTTGCAGTGGAACAGATCGCAGTCCCTGTTGGTGAGTACTATGTCAGGAGTCCCTGGGTGGGGGCCCACATATGATTTAAAGAATGGGCCCTGGAATGATAGATTTCTTGCCGCCATTAGGTTGAAGAGTTGTTTCCCTTTATGGTCACCCTGCGGGAGGGCGGCGCCACAGTTAAAGAGAGCGGGGTGGTGGGCATTGAAATCACCTGCGAGGACTGTAGGGACGTTTCGACTGAGTAATCTATGTAAGGGGATAGACTCAATGTACGGCTGTCTGGGGGGAAAGTAGCCTGTTCCCACTACGAGTCGGCCATATGAGGTCAGCAGTTCTATTGCTAGGATGTTGTCCTCTTCGACATGGATGTTACGGAATTCATATCCCCGCTTCACAAGGATGGCTACTCCACTATAAGGCCCTCTGGATTTCTCGAGTGTTGAGTAACCGGGGAGTTTTATGTGTTGATCAGGTCTGGCTGCTGTTTCGTTGAGGAGGATAATGTCTGGGTTGTGGTTACACAACTCTATTTCAAAAAGGTAGCGGTTGTTGAAGAAGTGGTGAATGTTGATTTGCAGAAATGTGATCCCCATTATTTTACGTGCTTAGGTGTATAGCTGCAAGCAGAGGAGGTACGTTTGGAGGTGCAGTCCCGATGGGGTTGGTTGCGCCTGCCAGTGTGTTTCAGAGGGGTAGGGAGGGTATACTCCTGGGTGTTTACCTGCGAGAATAGAGAGGCTTCATCGCTGCTATTGGTAATGGTAACATCAGGTGACACTTCAGACTCATTCTCTGATCCCGAACTCATGTCCGAGTCTGTGTCCCTCGGGTGTACTGGGGTCTCAGAACTGCCGTTGCTTGAAATAGGGGACACTGGTTCTTGGTGTTGGAGGTCTAGTTCATCAAGACTATCTAGTTGCCCAGTGGCTGTCTCCCTCTGAGTAGCGTGGGAGCCTGGGCGGTCAGTTTGGTCAGCCTCAATGGCGGTGGGTTCTGATCCTGTGTGGTCAGTTAGGTCAGCCTCATTGGCGGGGAGTTCTGGACCTGTGCGGTCAGTTAGGTTAGCCTCAAAGGCAGTAGATTGTGCAACAGCTTCCGTAGCCGGTGCCGGGATCGTCACTTCCCTGCGAGGGGCTGGTTGGGTAGGGGCCAGAGTTTGTGGGGAAGATCCCATATGAGATCGCACTATGTCTGGATACTGTATGACTGTGGAACCATTGGCTTCAAACAAGGCATTGAGGAGGGTGCAGCATAGCCGGTCATCACCCTTTGCTAGGTCCTTTGCTATCAAATAGAAGGCAGTGCTCTTCATTATTCCCTCTTGGATGGGGCCAGGGGGAATAGGGTAGAAAGGTGTGCCTTGAGCTTGGGGTGGGCTAGGAGTAGAGTAGGTTGGAGTTGAATGGGGTGGGTGGGATATTGGTTGGTTCCAGGCATTGTTGGTTGAAGTGGTAGCTGTGGGGGCACTGGCATTGTTGGATGAAGAGGTAGCAGTGGAGGCACTGCCAGAGCTTGGTAGGCTGGGGAAGGCTCCTTGGGACACAATGGGAGGTGACTGATCAGTGTTTCTGTTATTCAGTGCTGACTTCCTGTTGTCCAGGATTTTCTGAATTGCAGCCTTCCTGGTGGGGCAGCCAGGGGAGACAGCGTGGTGCTTATCGCCACAGAGGATGCACTTGGGTTTGCTCCTGTTGGGGCATTCCCTATGAACATGTTCTCCAGCACAGATACTGCAAACGGTTTGCTCCTTGTTGCATTTGTTGGTGTTATGCCCAAACTGGTAGCATCTGTAGCATTGGGTAATTGGGACAAACCTTTCCATACTCACTTGATCAGGTGTGCATTTCATGCCAAAACATTTCAGGCCTTGTTCACAAACAAGCTTGGCTTCATCAGGAGTCTCAAGAATGAGCTTCAGCGATTGTTGGTTGGCCGCATTCCTGTTGAATTTGTATGCCTGGAGAACCTTGAACTCATTTTCCTGGTTGATCTCCTCAACGAGTTCATCAGCAGTATGCTCACGCATGATGCTGTTGATACGTGCAACGAACACAGAGCGCTGTGCCTGGAAGTTGTCAGGGGGAATGGGAGTGACTCCTTCATTGGCGAGTTTGTCAAGAACATTCCTCTTTAGTAGGTGCAATAGTTCCTCTTCCGAAGAGAGCAGTAGAATTGCACCAGCATAGGTATCAAAGATATCCACTGGTGCCACCGTGGCATTACTGCGAATGCAGTCAAGTATTTCTCTTTTGGACTTCTTGTCACCAGTGACACGAAGTCTGACTCTTATATTAGGCATGTTGCCTTGTTAATTTACAGCTGTCACAGATAATATGCTGGAAAGAAATTAATTACCTGTGAAAGTGTCATCCTACTTCAGCTGACTTATGAAGGTCAGCCCCTAAGATAGCCTACCCTCGAGGAGGTGAGGGGGATGGGGCCCAAGGCAAAGATCGACCGGATTATAAAAAACACACAGGCCACCGGATGGTCAAAATGCCTTGTTTTAAATCGCCAAAAGGCGAAGTTGCCGAAAAATAAGAAGACAGGAAAGGCAAAAGGACAGCAGTGTGTAGAGAGTGTTCTGTGGATAGGCCAGTGTAGTGGTTTGGGTGATGGGGGGGGGTAGGATGGGGCAGGATAAGGTTGGGGGATGGGGGGGTAGAGAGGAGGAACAAGCAGGCTAGTCACCGCCTTACCCTCTTGAAGGGATGGGGCTCGAAGTGACAGCAAGCAAGTTTCCTCTCCGCTCTGGTCAGCAGGAGGATCAGTGGTCAGCTGGAGGATCAGTGTTCAGAGCAGCTGGGAGCGTCCTCTCACGACTGCAGCAGGGCACACATCAACCAAATAACTGCTGCAGCATACGGGCTCCTAGCAAACCTAAGAACAGCATTCCGACATCTTAATAAGGAATCATTCAGGACCTTGTACACTGTGTACATTAGGCCCATATTGGAGTATGCAGCACCAGTTTGGAACCACACCTAGCCAAGCACGTAAAGAAACTAGAGAAAGTGCAAAGATTTGCAACAAGACTAGTCCCGGAGCTAAGGGGTATGTCCTACGAGGAGAGATTAAGTGAAATCGACCTGACGACACTGGAGGGCAGGAGAGATAGGGAGGACATATAAAATACTGAGAGGAATTGACAAGGTGGACAGAGACAGAATGTTCCAGAGATGTGACACCGCAAAAAGGGGACACAGTAGGAAGTTGAAGACTCAGATGAATCACAGGGATGTTAGGAAGTATTTCTTCACTCAAAGAGTGGTCAGGAAGTGGAATAGTTTGGGAAGCGATGTAGTGGAGGCAGCATCCATTCATAGCTTAAATAAGAGATATGATAAAGCTCATGGCGCAGGGAGAGTGACCCAGTAGCTACCAGTGAAGAGGCGGGGCTATGACTCGACCCCTGCAACCACAACAAGGTGAATACACACACACACACACACACACACACACACACACACACACACACACCAAACATATCCCTAAACAAACCATACTCCACATTCACAGACCCACCCTTCCCTACACAGTAGATTCCCATAACACCCACAATACCCCCAGAATACATGTTGGTAAAAACGCTGAATGTATTGTGCACCAACACAGATGGAATAACGAATAAGTGTGAGGAGTGGCACTAAAGAATCACATAGGCCTCACCAGATATCACAGATGTTATCTTCCAAACTGGATATTGGATCTTGAGGAAAGATAGAGGAAACAGAGGTGGAGGAGTTGCACTGTTCATCAAAAATGGTGGAGTTTTAAGGAGTTGGAAGGAGGGGACAGAGGAGAAGCAAGGGACTACATAGAAAAAACACTTCAGACTGGGGGTTACAGGATGGTGATTACAGTGATATATAACCCACCAGAGAATAGCAGGAGGCTAAGACAAGAATATGAGCAATGGTTGATACACTAGCTGAGGTGGCAAGAAGGGCCCACGTGGCCAGGGCAACGTTTCTAGTTGTGGGTGACTTCAATAACAAGGAAACTGACTGTTAAAACCTGGAACCCCATTGGGAACCAGAAAAATGGAGGGCTACTGGTAGTACTGGAAAACCTCATGGATCAACATGTTAGGAACACTACTAGAGAGAGAGAGGAGAAGATGGACCAGTAAAATTGGACCTCATATTCACCTTGAGTAGTTCAGACATTTAGGATATCACATATTAAGATGTCATACTACACTTCCCTCTATACACAAGCTTGCTTGTTTGCTTTTATCTAATGCACTATTATCTCCCACTATACTACCATGATGTAAACTTTACTGACCAGGTGTACAAACCTTAATCCTGAGAATGCATAATATTCCAGCTTTGTTTTCAATATTTTATAATATATTTTTCCTTTTCTTTCCTCTCACTTTATGATTTGTTTTGTTATTCACTAACTTATATATCCTTGACTGTACTTATCTCTCTGGCTTGAGATCACACATTATCTTGTTTCAGTCTGTAGTTATTTTGGTTTGTGGCAACACCGCCTACACCCGGCACTAGGCCTACTGCCTCCCTCTTCGGCCACTAATTTCACATTCAAATTGTCTTATGTAAATTGTGGTCCTCACCTCTTTTCCTGTGTTAGTAAACCTTGTATCTCACTTCTGGGTTGTTCACTGACCCTGACACTCTCAATGGTTCCTGATATAACCTTGGGTAAGCCAGAAAACACTAAAATTCATTGAGCACCGTGATGCTGTTACTCCCACCCACCCGTGTGTGAATGTGTGTGTACTCACCTAGTTGTGGTTGCAGGGGTCGTGTCACAGCTCCTGTCCCCGCCTCTTCAATCTGTGTGTGTGAGATATTAATTTTCAGATTCTATAAATCCCCAGATAATATTTACTGTTGTTCAGCACAAATAATTTCAGATAATAATTTCTTTAATAACACTTCCCTCTGGCTGGGAAGTGTTACTAAAGACATTATTATTATCACTTTTAACTGTCTTGGTAATACTCTGATATTTTATTTAAAGAACTTATTGAAGCCTCGTCTACAGTTATCTTAAGCATTGTCGCCCATAAATCATTGCAAATTACCTAAGGAAAGCTATGGAGATTACAATTGTCAATTGATTCTTTTCTAGAAATTAATATTTCTGTTTATAATGGAGTTAAAACAATACAATTAATTAACCTGTGAATATTCATGTTATGCTTATTTAAATTCATTTAAGATGAAAGGTCTGATCAATACAATACATTGCATTGAGAATAATAGTTTTACTTAACTTACATTACAATACAATTCCATTTTATTTTTTTCCGCTGTACTAATTATGTAGTTTACATGTAATGAAACGTTGTGTAATCCCTTTTATGTTCCTTATAAAAGGCAATTACTGGTTGGTAGTTGCTCTGAGCTTGTTGGGTAAGTTTGGAATCTCAGCAGCATTTGTCATCATCTACATCTACTCTGCTGAGATCTTCCCAACTGAGTACCGCAGTGTAGGAGTTGGTGCTTGTTCCATGTGTTCTCGTCTTGGTGGTATTCTCGCACCATTTATTGTTTCTCTGGTAAGTGACTACCATATTATTTAGTATTTATGTAATATTTAAAGGGCCAAAGATTAAAGTAATTTTTTTTTATTATTTTCACTTAGTTTGTCTTGGATATACTTAACCCTATAGAACCTATTAATTTTCTTTTGCGTTCCCACAAACTTGTAGTAAAATGGTAAAAAACATATTGGAATCCGTGTCAGCTGGCTCAATAGTGCTCACAATTCGATCATTATTATGCTCATTTAGAAGTTTTATTAGTTTAGTTCCATTGGTGTTTGTTATAAACCCACCAGTATTCTTATGTCTGGCATTAAAGTCTCCAAGAATGAGGTAGGTTCACTATTGATGTGATCTGGTAGAGCATCAGGTCGAAGTTGGTTTGCTGGAACATAAGGATTAAAAATGTTTATGGAAAAGTTGCTGCGTATATTTTGACACCATGACACTGCATGCTTACTTCACTCCTTGCCCTGCAGAGCCGAGTAAGCATGCAGTATCATGGTGTCAAAATATACGCAGCAACTTTTCCATAAACATGTTTAATCTTTATGTTCCAGTAAACCAACTTCGACCTGATGCTCTACCAGATCACATCAATAGTGAACCTACCTCATTCTTGGAGACTTAAATGCCAGACATAAGAATACTGGTGGGTTTATAACAAACACCAATGTAACTAAACTAGTAAAACTTCTAAATGAGCATAATAATGATCGAATTGTGAGCAGTATTGAGCCAACTGACATATATGGTGGCATACTAGATTTGTGCCTTGGATTTAATGCATATACGATGCATGACTATAATTGTTCATGATCTTAGAAAATATTAACATAAGAAAGAAGGAACACTGCAGCAGGCCTACTGGCTCATGCGAGGCAAGTCCATGTCACCTCCCGGCTTAAACTAATGACCCACCTAGTCAGGTCAGGTCAGGTCACATGCACTTAAGGGAGGAGCACGGCATCAGACCTATTATCACAAGCTAGTCATTTCCAACTCACACCCACCCACAACCACTCATGTATTTATCAAAAATATTTTAAAAACTACACAACGTCTTAGCATCTATGACGGTACTCAGAAGCTTGTTCCACTCATCCACAACTGTATTATCAAACCAGTGCCTTCCTATATCCTTCCTGAATCTGAATTTTTCCAACTTAAATCCATTGCTGCGCATCCTGTCTTAACTACATATTTTCAGCACGCTATTTTCATTCCTTTTATTTATTCCTGTTTTTCATTTATACACCTCAATCATATCCCCCATAATTCTATGCTTTTCTAGAGAGTGCAGATTCAGCGCCCTCAGTCTATCCTCATAAGGGAAGATTTCTGATACATGGGATCAACTTTGTTATCCTCCTTTGTATGTTTTCCAGTGCATTTATATCCATTCTGTAATACGGTGGCCAGAACTGTGCAGCATAATCCAAATGAGGCCTAAACAAAGATTACTGCTAACCAGAACTCCCAAATCCTTTTCGCAATTAGTAATATTAAGATCTACATTATTTAGTTTATATGTGGCATGATTATTTTCTTGTCCGATATTTAGAGCTTTGCATTTGTCTATATTAAACTGAATCTGCCACTTCTCCGACCACTGCATCAGTCAGTCTATTCAAATCTTCCTGGAGTGCTCTAATGTCCTCATTAGAATTAATTAGGTGACCCATTTTTGTGTCATCAGCAAACCTGCTTATGTCGCTATTTATTCCCGCAACAATGTCGTTTATGTAAATTGTGAACAACAAAGGGTCCAACACTGACCCGTGTGGAACACCACTAATGATGTGCCCCCACTTTGATTTCTCCCCATTGATGAAAACTCTCTGCTGTCTCTTTGTCAACCACGCTTCTACACAGGAATAAATATATCCTATTCCATGTGCCTTAATATTCCTCAACAGCCTCTGATATGGAACTCTATCGAAAGCCTTGCTGAAGTTCATATACACAATATCATATTCATTACCATGATCTACCTCCTTAAATACCCTGGTGAAAAAAATTAGTAAATTAGTAAGACAGGAACGTTCCTTTGTAAAACCGTGGTAAGATTCATTAATTTATTTATGCCTTTCAAAATAGCTACGAATTGCCTCGGCAATTATTGATTCCATAAATTTTCCCACTATGGAGGTAAGGCTTATTGGTCTATAGTTCGAAGCTAAGGACCTGTCACCTGCCTTATAAATATGTATTACATTTGAAATTTTCCACTTGTCTGGCACCATGCCAATTTGTAGTGATATATTGAAAATACTAGCCAAAGGTTTGCTAAGCTCCTCATTACATTCCCTTAAAACCCTTGCAAACAGTTCATCAGGGCCTAGAGATTTTTTCCGTTTTAATTTCTCTATTTGTATGAGGACTATGTCACTAGTTAGTAGTGCATAGTTTACTATTGTCCTGTTCTAAATAATTTATTATTTCTGGAATTTTGCTAGTATCTTCCTGCATAAAAACTGAGAGGAAATAAGAGTTACAAATTTCACACATTTTCTTATCACTGTCAGTTATCTGACCTGAGTTACATTTGAGTGGGTCACTCTTGTCTCTAATATTACTTCTATATAACTGAAAGAAACCTAAGGGGTTAGTCTTTGAATCCCTTGCTACTTTAGCCTTATAATATCTTTTAGCTTTTCTTATTACGTTTCTATTTCTCTCTTTAACTTAATATATTGATTTTAACTGCCCATCCCTCTTTTGATATGCCTATATATATATATATATATATATATATATATATATATATATATATATATATATATATATATATATATATATATATATATATATATATATATATATATATATAGGCATATCAAAAGAGGATGGGCAGTTTATAAATGTGTACAAGAGAAGGGGTTACTAGCCCATTGCTCCCGCATTTTAGTCGCCTCATACGACACGCATGGCTTACGGAGGAAAGATTCTTTTCCACTTCCCCATGGACAATAGAGAAAATAAAAAGAACAAGAGCTATTAAGAAAAATAAGAAAAACCTAGATGTGTGTATGTATATATATGCATGTGCATGCCTGTGTAGTGTGACCTAAAGTGTAAGTAGAAGTAGCTAGATATACCTGTTATCCAGCGAGGTTTTTACAAAGTAGAAGTGATGCAAGGAGGGAAGAGTATATGAAGAGAAAAAGAGAGGTTAAGAGAGTGGTGAAGCAATGTAAAAAGACAGCAAATGAGAGAGTGGGTGAGATGTTATCAACAAATTTTGTTTAAAATAAGAGAAAGTTTTGGAGTGAAATTAATAAGTTGAGGAAGCCAAGGGAACAAATGGATTTGACAGTTAAAAATAGGAGAGGAGAGTTATTAAATGGAGAGTTAGAGGTATCGGGAAGATGGAGGGAATATTTTGAGGAGTTGTTAAATGTTGATGAAGACAGGGAAGCTGTGATTTCGTGTATAGGGCAAGGAGGAATAACATATTGTAGGAGTATGGAAGAGCCAGTTGTGAGTGTGGGAAAAGTTCGTGAGGCAGTGGGTAGAATGAAAGGGGGTAAGGCAACTGGGATTGATGGGATAAAGATAGAAATGTTAAAAGCAGGTGGGGATATAGTTTTGGAGTGGTTGCTACTATTATTTAATAAATGTATGGAAGAGGGTAAGGTACCTAGGGATTGGCAGAGAGCGTGTATTGTTCCTTTGTATAAAGGCAAAGGGGACAAAAGAGAGTGCAAAAATTATATGGGAATAAGTATGTTCAGTGTACCTGGTAAAGTGTATGGTAGAGTTATTATTGAAAGAATTAAGAGTAAGACAGAACGCAGGAGAGCAGATGAACAAGGGGGCTTTAGGAAAGGTAGGGGGTGTGTAGACCAAGTGTTTACAGTGAAACATATAGGTGAACAGTATTTGGATAAGGGTAAAGAGGTTTTTGTGGCATTTATGGATTTGGAAAAGGCGTATGATAGGGTGGATAGGGGGGCAATGTGGCAGATGTTGCAGGTTTATGGAATAGGAGGTAGGTTACTGAAAGCAGTGAAGAGTTTTTATGAGGATAGTGAGGCTCAGGTTAGAGTGTGTAGGAGGGAGGGGACTATTTCCCAGTAAAAGTGGGCCTTAGACAAGGATGTGTGATGTCACCGTGGTTGTTCAATATATTTATGGATGGGGTTGTAAGAGAAGTGAATGCGAGGGTCTTAGCAAGAGGTGTGGGGTTAAAAGATAAATAATCAAATACAAAGTGGGAGTTTTCACAGTTGCTTTTTGGTGATGACACTGTGCTTTTGGGAGATTCTGAAGAGAAGTTGCAGAGGTTGGTGGATGAATTTGGTAGGGTGTGTAAAAGAAGAAAATTGAAAGTGAATATAGGAAAGAGTAAGGTGATGAGGATAACAAAGAGATTAGGTGACGAAAG
The DNA here is from genome assembly GCA_009830355.1 of Cherax destructor. Taxonomy (NCBI): domain Eukaryota; kingdom Metazoa; phylum Arthropoda; class Malacostraca; order Decapoda; family Parastacidae; genus Cherax; species Cherax destructor. The sequence goes on from WNWK01011401.1 coordinate 20,012, forward strand.
ATTGGATATCAGATTGGAGGGAGAGAGTATGGAGGAGGTGAATGTATTCAGATATTTGGGAGTGGACATGTCAGCGGATGGGTCTATGAAGGATGAGGTGAATCATATAATTGATGAGGGGAAAAGGGTGAGTGGAGCACTTTGGAGTCTGTGGAGACAAAGAACTTTTTCCATGGAAGTAAAGAGGGGAATGTATGAGAATATAGTTTTACCACCACTCTTATATGGGTGTGAAGCATGGGTGATGAATGTTGCAACGAGGAAAAGGCTGGAGGCAGTGGAGATGTCATGTCTGAGGTCAATGTGTGGTGTGAATATAATGAAAAGAATTCGGAGTTTTGAAATTAGGAGGAGGTGCGGGATTACCAAAACTATTATCCAGAGAGCTGAAGAGGGGTTGTTAAGGTGGTTCGGACATGTAGAGAGAATGGAACGAGACAGAATGACTTCGAGAGTGTATAAATCTGTAGTGGAGGGAAGGCGGGGTAGGGTCGGCCTAGGAAAGGTTGGAGGAGGGTAAGGAGTTTTGTGGAGGCTTGACTCCAGCAGCATGTGTGAGCGTATTTGATAGGAGTGAATGGAGACAAATGGTTTTATCTTGACGTGCTGTTGGAGTGTGAGCAAAGTAACATTTATGAAGGGATTCAGAACCGGCAGGCGACTTGAGTCCTGGAGATGGGAAGCAGTGTCTGCACTCTGAAGGAGGGTGTTAATGTTGCAGTTTTATAACTGTAGTGTAAGCACCCTCTTGGCAAGACAGTGATGGAGTGAATGATGATGAAGTTTTCTTTGGGCCACCTGCCTGGTGGAATCGGCCGATGTGTTAAAATAATAATATATATATATATATATATATATATATATATATATATATATATATATATATATATATATATATATATATATATATATATATATATATATATATATATATTTTTTTTAACACATCGGCCGATTCCCACCAAGGCAGGGTGGCCCGAAAAAGAAAAACTTTCATCATCATTCACTCCATCACTGTCTTGCCAGAAGGGTGCTTTACACTACAGTTATAAAACTGCAACATTAACACCCTCCTTCAGAGTGCCGGCACTGTACTTCCCATCTCCAGAACTCAAGTCCGGCCTGCCGGTTTCCTGAATCCCTTCATAAATGTTACTTTGCTCACACTCCAACAGCACGTCAAGTATTAAAACCATATGCCTCCATTCACTCCTATCAAATACGCTCACACATGCTTGCTGGAAGTCCAAGCCCTCGCACACAAAACTTCCTTTACCCTCCCTCCAACCTTCCTAGGCCGACCCCTACCCCGCCTTCCCTCCACTACAGATTTATACACTCTCTTAGTCACTCTGTCTCGTTCCATTCTCTCTACATGTCCAAACCACCTCAACAACCCCTCCTCAGCTCTCTGGACAATCGTTTTGGTAATCCCGCACCTCCTCCTAATTTCCAAACTCCGAATTCTCTGCATTATATTCACACCACACATTGACCTCAGACATGACATCTCCACTGCCTCCAGCCTTCTTCTCGTTGCAACATTCATCACCCATGCTTCACACCCATATAAGAGCGTTGGTATAACTATACTCTCATACATTCCCTCTTTACTTCCATGGACAAGGTTCTTTGTCTCCACAGACTCCGAAGTGCTCCACTCACCCTTTTCCCCTCCTCAATTCTATGATTCACCTCATCCTTCATAGACCCATCCGCCGACATGTCCACTCCCAAATATCTGAATACATTCACCTCCTCCATACTCTCTCCCTCCAATCTGATATCCAATCTTTCGTCACCTATTCTTTTTGTTATCCTCATCACCTTACTCTTTCCTATATTCACTTTAAATTTTCTTCTTTTACACACCCTACCAAATTCATCCACCAACCTCTGCAGCTTCTCTTCAGAATCTCCCAAAAGCACAGTGTCATCAGCAAAAAGTAACTGTGACAACTCCCACTTTGTATTTGCTTCTTTATCTTTTAGCCCAACACCTCTTGCCAAGACCCTCGCATTCACTTCTCTTACAACCCCATCTATAAATATATTGAACAACCACAACCACGGTGACATCACACATCCTTGTCTAAGGCCCACTTTTACTGGGAAATAGTCCCCTTCCCTCCTACACACTCTAACCTGAGCCTCACTATCCTCATAAAAACTCTTCACTGCTTTCAGTAACCTTCCTCCTATTCCATACACCTGCAACATCTGCCACATTGCCCCCCTATCTACCCTATCATACGCCTTTTCCAAATCCATAAATGCCACAAAAAAATCTTTACCCTTATCCAAATACTGTTCACCTATATGTTTCACTGTAAACACTTGGTCTACACACCCCTACCTTTCCTAAAGCCCCTTGTTCATCTGCTATCCTGCTTTCTGTTTTACTCTTAATTCTTTCAATAATAACTCTACCATACACTTTACCAGGTACACTCAACAGACTTATTCCCTATAATTTTTGCACTCTCTTTTGTCCCCTTTGCCTTTATACAAAGGAACAATACACGCTCTCTGCCAATCCCTAGGTACCTTACCCTCTTCCATACATTTATTAAATAATAGCACCAACCACTCCAAAATTATATCCCCACCTGCTTTTAACATTTCTATCTTTATCCCATCAATCCCAGCTGCCTTACCCCTTTCATTCTACCCACTGCCTCACGAACTTTCCCTACACCCACAACTGGCTCTTCCACACTCCTACAAGATGTTATTCCTCCTGCCCTACACACGAAATCACAGCTTCCCTGTCTTCATCAACATTTAACAAATCCTCAAAATATTCTCTCCATCTTCCCGATACCTCTAACTCTCCATTTAATAACTCTCCTCTCCTATTTTTAACTGTCAAATCCATTTGTTCTCTAGGCTTCCTCAACTTATTAATCTCATTCCAAAACTTTTTCTTATTTTCAACAAAATTTGCTGATAACATCTCACCCACTCTCTCATCTGCTCTCTTTTACATTGCTTCACCAATCTTTTAACCTCTTTTTCTCTCCATATACTCTTCCCTCCTTGCATCACTTCTACTTTGTAAAAACCTCTCATATGCTAACTTTTTCTCCCTTACTACTCTCTTTACATCATCATTCCACCAATCGCTCCTCTTCCCTCCCGCACCCACTCGCCTGTAACCACAAACTTCTGCTGAACACTCTAACACTACATTTTTAAATCTACCCCATACATTTTCGACCCCATTGCCTACACTCTCACTAGACCATCTATCCTCCAATAGTTGTTTATATCTTACCCTAACTGCCTCCTCTTTTAGTTTATAAACCTTCACCTCTCTTTTACTTACTGATTCTATTTTCCTTGTATCCCATCTACCTTTTACTCCCACTGTAGCTATAACTAAAAAGTGATCTGATATATCTGTAGCCCCTCTATAAACATGTACATCCTGAAGTCTACTCAACAGTCTTTTATCTACCAATACATAGTCCAACAAACTACTGTCATTACGCCCTACATCATATCTTGTATACTTATTTATCCTCTTTTTCTTAAAATATGTATTACCTATAACTAAACCCCTTTCTATACAAAGTTCAATCAAAGGGCTCCCATTATCATTTACACCTGGCACCCCAAACTTACCTACTACACCCTCTCTGCATGTTTCTCCCACTTTAGCATTTAGGTCCCCTACCACAATTACTCTCTCATTTGGTTCAAAATTTCCTATACATTCGCTTAACATCTCCCAAAATCTCTCTCTCTCCTCTACACTCCTCTCTTCTCCAGGTGCATACACGCTTATTATGACCCACTTTTCGCATCCGACCCTTATTTTAATCCACATAATCCTTGAATTTACACATTTATATTCCCTCTTTTCCTTCCATAACTGATCCTTCAACATTATTGCTACCCCTTCCTTAGCTCTAACTCTCTCAGATACTCCTGACTTAATCCCATTTATTTCTCCCCACTGAAACTCGCCTACCCCCTTCAGCTTTGTTTCGCTTAGGGCCAGGACATCCAACTTCTTTTCATTCATAACATCGGCAATCATCTCTTTTTATCATCCGCACTACATCCACGCACATTCAGACAACCCAATTTTATAAAGTTTTTCTTCTTCTCGTTTTTAGTAGATTTGTACAGGAGAAGGGGTTACTAGCCCATATATATATATATATATATATATATATATATATATATATATATATATATATATATATATATTATATATATATATATATATATATAATATCTGGAATCAATCTGTCAATCAGCTTCCACGTTTGGCCTGTATATACACCGCCTGCCTATATATACCCCTTCCCCTTGTTATGTGTATTAGTGTGACTTTGTAAATGGTCCAAGTCGGACCGAAACGTCGTCGTAAGCTCCTCTCTTTTTATATGTGCGGGTTGTGTGTGTACGGAACGAACTCACTATGCATCAGGTAGGTCGTGTTGGTTGCCAAAATAATGTTTTTCAGAGCATAGTTCTAGCTGCCCAGACAACTTATGTTGCAAGTAGGGAAATTAGATCAACCAAAAATTATCCCAAATAGACAAACAATAGATTTAAACATCTCATTGGTCAAAAGAGAGGCTATATATATATATATATATATATATATATATATATATATATATATATATATATATATATATATATATATATATATATGTATATGTATATATATATATATATATGTATATGTATATATATGTATATATATATATATATATATATATATATATATATATATATATATATATATATATATATATATATATATATATATATATATATATATATATATATATATATATATATATATATATATATATATATATATATATATATATATATATATATATATATATATATCGTGCCGATTAGGTAAAACTTGCTATTTTGGCCTAAATAGCAACGCTCACCTTGCCATATAAGACAAGTGAAAATTTGTGTATGCAATAATTTCGCCAAAATCATTCTGAACATAACGAAAAAAATATATTTCATTGTGTTTGTTTATTATTAAATTAATGTTAACGTATCTAAAATATATTTAGTTGGGTTAGGCTAAATTAAATTGTCCTTGTTGTAATAAGGTTAGGTAGGTTTTCAAAGTTTCTCTTGGTACAAAATTATAAATTCTTACATTAACATAAATGAAAAAAATATATCTTTAAACGTATAAGAGAAAATTTTAGAAAGGACCTAATTTTAAATGAGTTCTTGCTAATTGACCAGTTTTACCTAATCGGCACGACATATATATATATATATATATATATATATATATATATATATATAGAAAGATCACAGTAATCAGGTGATATCAGAATATGCAAGACAACCACTATGAAAAATAGAGGAATTCCAAGCGCTTTCGTGACTACTCACATTATCAAGGAACTATAAAAGGAAACATGACAAGAGGACTTATATAAGGCAAGACTACACCTCACAGTCACATCACACTAACAAAGACTAATCCTCACAGTAGTGTAACATCTCACACTCTGTCGCAGAACAGAAGGACCTGAAATCTTCCCAAGAATTAAGATTAGTCCATTTTATCATTAAATTCTTCCCAAATAAAATTTGGGAAGAATTTAATTAAGATTGTCAATCTTATCATTAAATTCTTCCCAAATAAAATTTGGAAGAATTTAATGATAATGTGGACTAATCTTAATTGCTTGGGAAGAGTTTCAGTCCTCTTGTTTTCCTTCTGTCATGTTTCCTTGTGTTAGTCTTGTATGTGAGTGTGAAAGTCGCTTGAATTCCTTTTCATTTTCTTTCATAGTGGTGTTGACTGATTCTATTCATTGGTTGTCTTACTGTTATATACTTATTTATATATATATATATATATATATATATATATATATATATATATATATATATATATATATATATATATATATATATATATATATATATATATATATATATATATATATATATATATATATATATATATATATATATATATATATATATATATATATATATATATATATATATATATATGTCGCATTAGGTAAAACTGTAATTAGCAGAACTCATTAAATTACTTGCCTATATAAGTCCTCTGTCATGTTTCCTTTATAGTTCCTTGATAATGTATAGTAGAAGGCTGAATTCCTCTATTTTCATAGTGGTTGTCTTATATATATATATATATATATATATATATATATATATATATATATATATATATATATATATATATATATATATATATATATATATATATATATATATATATATATATATATATATATATATATATATATATATATATATATATATATATATATATATATATATATATATATATTAATATATATATATATATATATATATATATATAGATATATATATATATATATATATACATAACCTATGGTGTACATAACCTATGTTAGGTCCTTAATTGATTATGCTGCTCCCATGTTGATATAAGCTAGGGAAACTTCTTTCCGACCCTTAGAGTTAATGCAGAATGAAGCTGTCAGAATTATTTTTGGCTGTCCTAAATCTATCAAGGTTCTTTATATGAGGAAGGAGCTTGGTATCTTTAGTATCAGAGATAAGATTATTGAGATTAACACTGTACTTGGTATTATAATCTTAATAAATGAACCAGACACTGTCACTATGAATCTTACTAAATGTCTAGAAGTAAATACACACAGATATAAATTGGTTGTGAAAGCATGAAATTATATCATTTTTTATAACCTGCATGAACTGTATCACTGTAGACAACAAGAGCATTTCTCCCCTCCATGGAAGATGTGTTCATTTAATATCACATACCTGCAAGCACCTCCCAAGAAGCTCTTTGCTAGTAATCCCTTCCTTAAATCACTTGTTAAAGCAACTGTTCAAGAAGAAATTTCTCTCATAGCTGGTAGTAATAAGTTATCACAAGTTATATTACACTGATGGATCTAAACAGGAGACTTCTGGCAAGGCTGCATCTGCTCTTGTTGCCACCTCCCAAGAAAAGAACAATAACAACTTTGTTGAGTTAAGCATAAGAATTAACAACTGGGAGTCTACACTGCAAACTGAATTGTTTGCAATCGTAATGGCACTAAAGCTAACTTATGACACTGAGCTTGACTCTGTCATCATTACTGATTCTACGTCATCACTGAAGGCTCTTGACTCGCATAATGACTCTAACAACATGCTCATTGGAGAAGCCAGGTATAGATACTCAAAAAAACGGGAAAAAGGAATTAATTGCTATGGATCGCATCACACAGTGGATTTCTCCTTTATGATAAAGTCAGCCAAGAAAAGTACCCTGTAGGAGAATGTAAAATATAACTTTGGTATATCTGTGTCTAGCATTAGGAATAATATTAGAAGAGAAGGAAATAATGAAAGTGAATGTCATAAAAATGCAATTAGAAGCCTGAGTAGATCTGTAACCCACTATGTTACCATGAACGTAGATAAGTACGTTTCGGGAACAACTCGTAATGTAAACAGACTGACTGATGTTGTAGTGGCCAGGCATAAGTTGGTTACAAGTACGTACTTCTGGCAGTTTGGGACACACACATGATGATCAAACCAAATGCAATGTGGTCGGCCCTATGGTCACTATCACTATGTGCCTAATTGTCCACTTACTGAGGAATAGTATAGAGACAGACAGTTTAATAAGCTATGTGACATGTCATGGTATGTTATTAAAGAAAATAAGATACCAGATATATTAAGCAAATTTCCTAAATTTGCTTGTAACAAATAAGTGAACTGTAGATATAAATCTAGATGTACTCCTGTTAACCCTTTTGGGGGCCTAGTTCCTAATTCTTTTGTGTATCCATATGCTCTTGCGCTACCCTCCACAGTATGAATATGGGATGCACAATAATCTAGCCACTTTGGTGGCAAAATCTAATTTAACTGGAGAATGACTCATCTGATCAGCTTCAAATTTTTATGACTGATGTGGTTTCCTGAAAACAAGGTTCGCGCTGCTGTTGGGTGGTATAAGTGTTAGCCATTTCTTGTTCAATAATAAATGTTTCTTCTGATTGGCTTCCAAATATTACTGACCATGCATTGAATAAGATGTAGTATACCCCATAAGTATAGACTAAATAAGAACAAATTTGAAATTTTACTGAAATAGTTAAAAGAGATATATGTATTGTTGGATTCAGATAAAAAAAAACTGGAAAACGCCCTTTCTGACTGGCTTCAAACTTTAGTTATTGGTTGGATTTATAAAAACACAGCTCTCACTCACTTTGAGGTGTGTAAATTTAAATTTGCTAATTTAATTTAGAAAACTTTCCCATGTAATAGCTAGTGAATGACTTTTCTGATCAGATTCAAACCCTAAATGATAACGTATTTTAAGAAGTTTTTTTTGTATTATTTTCATAAACAAAATCCTTACAGGATTGTGCAGAATTTTAAATAGAATATAAATCACAAAAGTAAAGTGGAGAAAATCAGATTTATGGTTTTGTTTTATTAATCTTAACAATCAAAGATTTTATTATTAGGAACATTTTTGTGTAATGTGTCTTGTGCAACATTGATGGCAATATTTGCATGAGTGGTGCACTATACACAGCTTGTGTAATGTGTCTTGTGCAACATTGATGGCAATATTTACATGAGTGGTGCACTATACACAGCTTGTGTAATGTGTCTTGTGCAACATTGATGACAATATTTATATGAGTGGTGCACTATACACAGCTTGTGTAATGTGTCTTGGACAAGATTGATGGCAATATTTGCATGAGTGGTGCACTATACACAGCTTGTGTAATGTGTCTTGGACAAGATTGATGGCAATATTTACATGAGTGGTGCACTATACACAGCTTGTGTAATGTGTCTTGTGCAACATTGATGGCAATATTTGCATGAGTGGTGCACTATACACAGCTTGTGTAATGTGTCTTGTGCAACATTGATGGCAATATTTACATGAGTGGTGCACTATACACAGCTTGTGTAATGTGTCTTGTGTAACATTGATGGCAATATTTACATGAGTGGTGCACTATACACAGGTTATGTAATGTGTATTGGACAAGATTGATGGCAATATTTGCATGAGTGGTGCACTATACACAGGTTGTGTAATGTGTCTTGGACAAGATTGATGGCAATATTTGCATGAGTGGTGCACTATACACAGGTTATGTAATGTGTCTTGGACAAGATTGATGGCAATATTTACATGAGTGGTGCACTATACACAGCTTGTGTAATGTGTCTTGGACAACATTGATGGCAATATTTACATGAGTGGTGCACTATACACAATGCTACATAGGTCATTCCCACATTGTGTTTGGGTGTAATAACAAGAGAGAAACTCCTCTGCTTCACTTCAACATTTCAACAGTCGTGTTTCCTACTAAGATCAAAGTTGGTATATTTAATAAAGTACAGCTGCTATTTTGCCACTTTTAACCTCGAAATAGTCTAGTATTATTTCACCTTATTACATTATTTTGTCTTGATGCTGGTGAGGGGCTCTTGATCCAAGGAACTGGACTTACCGTGCTTGGTTCGAGTTTGAATGCCTCATATTCCACAAGAGCTGTATGACGCCTACGGGTTTAGCGCTTTCCTTTGATTAAAACAATTGTGAAGGTCATCAGTGGGATTCATCGTATGGTATGGATGGAACATTTGATGGTTTAGGCTGTGTGGCACAAATTTTGTTGGATTCTGAGTAATAACTGGAAAATGCATCTTCTGATCGGCTTTAAACTTTTAGTGCTGATGTATTTCCCTCAAAGTAAACAATCTCTTGATTGAATAAATGTTTAGAAAGTTGATAAATTACACTTGTGAAACATTTGTGATCTTCCACTAGTGAGTTTCTCAACTGGTGACTCATCTTCCACTAGTGAGTTTCTCCACTGGTGACTCATCTTCCAATAGTGAGTTTCTCCACTGGTGACTTATCTTCCACTAGTGAGGTTCTCAACTGGTGAGTCATCTTCCACTAGTGAGTTTCTCCACTGGTGACTTATCTTCCACTAGTGAGTTTCTCCACTGGAGACTCACCTTCCACTAGTGGGTTTCTCCACCGGAGACTCATTTTTCACTATTAAGTTTCTTCACTGGTGACTCATCTTCCAATATTGAGTTTCTCCACTGGTGACTCACCTACCACTTGTGGGTTTCACCACTGGTGACTCATCCTCCACTAGTGAGTTTCTCCCCTAGTGAGACATCTTATATTAGAGAGTTTCTCCACTGGTGACTCATCTTTCATTAATGAGTTTCACCACTCTTGAGTTTCTCCACCGGTGATTCACCTTCAAATAGTGAGTTTCTCCACCGGACACTCTTCTTCAACTAATGAGTTTCTCCACCGGAGACTCCACTTCCAATAGTGAGTTTCTCAACTGCTGACTCATCTTCCACTAGTGAGTTTCACAACTGGTGAGTTTCTCCACTTGTGACTCACCTTCCACTTGTGAGTTACTCCATCGGAGACTTATCTTCCACTAGCGAGTTTCACCACTGGTGACTCATCTTACACTCATGAGGTTCTCCACTGGTGACTCATTTTCCACTAGTTAGTTTCTCCACTGGTGAGTCATCTTCCATTATTGAGTTTCACAACTGGTGACTCATCTTCCTCTAGTGAATTTCACCACTGGTCTTCCACTAGTGAGTTTCTCCAACTTTGACTCATCTTCCATCTGTGAGTTTCACAACTGGTGACTCATCTTCCACTAGTGAGTTTCACAACTGGTGACTCATCTTCCATTAGTGAGTTTTTTCACTGGTGACTCATCTTATACTAGTATGTTTTACCACTGGTGACTCAACTTCCACTAATGAGTTTTCCACTGGTGAGCTATCTTCCACCAGAGAGTTTCTCCACTGATGAGTCATCTACTAGTGAGTTTCATCACTGGTGACTCATCTTCCTTTAGTGAGCTTTACCTCTGGTGAGTCATCTTCCACAAGTGATTTTCTATACTGGTGACTCACCTTCCACTATTGAGTTTCTCCACCGGAGACTCATCTTTCATTTGTGAGTTTCTCCACTGGTGACTCATCTTCCACTGGTGACTCATCTATCATTTGTGAGTTTCTCCACTGGTGACTCATCTTCCACTAATGAGTTTCTCCACTGGTAAGTCATCTCCACTAGTGAGTTTCTCCACTAGTGACTCATCTTCCACTATTGAGTTTCTCCACCGGAGACTCATCTATCATTTGTGAGTTTCTCCACTGGTGACTCATCTTCCACTAGTGAGTTTCTCCACTGGTGACTCATCTATCATTTGTGAGTTTCTCCACTGGTAAGTCATCTTCCACTAGTGAGTTTCTCCAGTAGTGACTCATCTTCCACTAGTGAGTTTCTCCACGAGTGAGTCATCTTCAACTAGTAAGTTTCCCCACCGGTGAGTCGTCTTTCACTAATGAGTTTCACCACTTGTGACTCATCTTCTAATATTGAGTTTCTCCTCTGGTGACTCACCTACCTTTAGAGAGTTTCACCACTGGTGACTCATCTTCCACCAGTGAGTTTCACCATTCGTGAGTTTCTCCACTGGTGACTCATCTTCCGCTACTGAGTTTCTCCACCGGAGACTCATCTTCTACTAGTGAGCTTCACCACAGCTGACTCACCTTCCACTAGTTAGTTTTACCAATTGTGAGTCATCTTCCACTACTTAGTTTCTCCACCGGTGACTCATATTACTCTAGTGAGTTTCTGCTCTGGTGACTAATCTTCTACTTGTGAGTTTCACCACTGGTGACTCATCTTTCACTAGTGAGTTTCTCCACTGGTGACTCATCTCTCACTAGTTAGTTTATCTACTGGTGACTCATTTTCCACTAGAGTGTTTCACCACTGGTGACTCATCTTCCACTAGTGAGTTTCACCACTGGTGACTTATCATACACTAGTGTTTCTCCTTTGGTGAATCATATTCCACTACTGAGTTTCTCCACTGGTGACTCATCTTCCACTAGTGAGTTTGTCCACTGGTGACTCATCTTCCACTAGTGAGTTTCTCCACTGGTGACTCATCTTCCACTAGTGAGTTTCACCACTGGTGAGTCATCTTCCACTAGTGGGTTCCTCCACTGGTGACTCATCTTCCACTAGTGAGTTTCTCCACTGGTGACTCATCTTCCATTAGTGGGTTTCTCCACTGGTGACTCATCTTCCACTAGTGAGTTTCTCCACTGGTGACTCATCTTCCACTAGTGAGTTTCTCCAGCGGTGAGTCATCTTCCACTAGTGAGTTTCTCCACTGGTGACTCATCTGTCAGCAGTATATAAGACTCATCATCGTCAATTTGCTGCACTTTTATCAAGATTGATGGACTGAACATCAACTCCAGACTGAGGGACTGATTACCTCAAACTCCTCCTCATCTTCCACTTTGCTCTGCATTGGACTGAAGAAGACACTGGCTGACGAAACATTTCCAAGATTAATGATGCCCAAATGTTGCACAGGTGGCTCATTTATCTGTCTGGTTAATGGTCCAAGTCGGACCGAAACGTCGTTATAAGTTTCGTTCTCCTGTGAGCGGGTTACTTGTGTTTGTAGTCACATTGTATTATAATCTCAGATGTAACTAAGAAAAAACTCAAAATTATCTGAGATTTTGTCTTATGTCAACCGTTTGATGCAGACGACACAGCAGACAATTCAAAGTTCTTAAAGTATACAAGTTCAAGATGACACACTTTAAGATCATTGATTTGACCAGTGATCAATTTGACCAGTGATCAATTTGACTGAAAGTATTGACTAAATTCACTTGAGCGTTGAATAATACACGATGGTTATGGATAGTTTTCTCTGTCTTTCCTCTGAAACTGTCTGATAAATTTCCAGGTAGTGTTTACCTGGTTGTAGTTTACTGGTAAACAGCTTCTATATAGTTATTAGTAGTTATGTCTTGCTGATAAACAGCTGATAAGTGGTTATTACATGATGGTAAACTAACTGCAACTTAGTAGTTTAACTTTGTGGTAGACTGCTTCTTTGTGGTTATTACATGGTGGTAAACTCTCTCTCTCTCTCTCTCTCTCTCTCTCTCTCTCTCTCTTTTCTTATATATTATTGATGTTTTCAATAGCCTAAAAGATCACATTGAATAATAATGTGTTTTACCTCTTCCACAGGCTGAGACATACAAGCCATTACCACTGCTTATATTTGGTGTGTTGTCACTAGTGTCTGGTTGTCTTACTGTCTTCCTGCCGGAGACTGTTGGCTGTGAATTACCACAAACTCTACAGGAGAGTGAAGCTTTTGGCAGGTGAGAATGATGGTAGATTTCATATTCTGGCTTTCAAGAACTAGATTTTGTGATTAGTGAATAAGAAAGGATATTTTTTAATCCCTGTTAACTGAAGAAGACAGTGATGGAAAAATATTTTAAGATTCATGAAATAGCTAATGATCTAAAATACCAAAAATAATTGATAAACCCTTTAAAATTGTCAGAAATAGGTTTTACAATTCGAAAAGGACAAACAAACAAATGCAACCAAGAATATGTTGGTTCTCCTTTACCATAAAAACCGTCTTGATGTTCCTTCTCTACTTGAGAATTTTAAAATCCAAGTTGTATTAAAAAATCTTGATTCAGTAAAAGAACATTTTATTAAGAATTGTTAAAAAAATGCTGATGGTTTTGTCTATAAGATTCCAATGTAAAAAATGCAATGAAGTTTATTATGACCAAACTGGAAAGAGCCTTGAACTAAGATCACAACATCATAAATATAGCATTAGAACTGGACAAGAATTTAATGCTTTGTTCATTCTTGTTACAGATTTAAACCATACAATTGATTTTCAAAAGGCCGAGAAAGTTGTATCAAGCAAGTTCATTGATGAAATATATACAATTAAATAAAAATTCATTGAAAATAGTATTGATTTTAATAAGACTATTGGTTGTGGGTTATATAAATTATATTCATTTTAAAATAATTTGAGGAAATTAAGTCATGCACGACATGACCTGTATAATTTTCACTTGACATGTATATTGACCCTCTCACCTTCCTCATACTGGGTCGGGTATACAGTCATATGTGAGGTGATGTCTCAGCCTTATAAGCCTTCTTATATTCTATTATTTTTACACTTCCTTGATAATGTGACAAATCCTGAAAGCACTTAGAAGTTCACTATCTTTTCACGGTGGATGTTATGCACACACACACATACACGGCAGAGCCAGGAGCTGTGACTCGACCCCTGCAACCACAATTAGATGAGTAAGCAAACCATACCATGGGTGGGGTTAGAACCCGCGATCAGAGAGTACAGATACAGTCACACCAGTGAAGAGGCAGGGCCAGAAGCTGTGAATCGACCCCTTCAACCACAATTAGGTGAGAACAGACACACACAAAAACACACACCAGAGCCACAAATGAATAGGCACAGATAAGGAGGGAGGCCCAGCGTCAATATGAAAATGACATAGCAACGAAAGCTAAGTCAGACCCAAGCTGTTGTACAGTCACATCAGGAGGAAAACAACAGTAAAGAACCAGGTAATGGCTGAGGAAGAAAGGAGGGGAGATCAGAAGAAACGACCAATAAGTGTTTGAGGAGCTCAACAAGAGATTTAAAGAAGTATTTATAGTAGAGAGAGAGAAAGGACCTCAAAAAGCCGGAGTGGTGGGGAACACAGTCAAGTGCTGGACACAATACATATATCCGATGAGGAAGTAAAGAGGCTGTTATGTGAACTAGATACCTCAAAGGCGATGAGGCCAAACAGTATCTCTCCATGGGTCCTGAGAAAGGGAGCAGAAGCACTCTCTGTACCCCTAAACACAATCTTCATCACATCTATCGAAACAGGGGGACTACCTGAGGTGTGGAAAACAGCAAATGTAGTCCCAATGTTTAAGAAACGAAACGTACTGTTAAACTACCGACCAGTGTCACTAACATGTATGGTATGCAAAGTCGTGCATAAGATTATCAGAAGAGTGGTGGAACACCAAGAAAGGAATGAGCTTAAACACGACAACAAGCACGGTTTCAAGGAAGGGAAATCCTGTGTTACAATCCTACTGGTGTTTTATGACAAGGTAACAGAAGTAAGACACGAGAGAGAGGGGTGGATAGACAGCTACAGGGATACCCAGAAGACCCGCAAATATGAAGGCCTTGCTTCAACTTTATCCCAATAGGGTCGGAGACACTTCGAGCATGGTTCAAGTGTGCTCTAAATTTCCTCAAAGAGCTGGGTGAAAATCTCATCATAGAAACCAAGCATCACAGAGCGGCCAGCTTCCTCTTTCGAAGACTCAGTGTTGCGATCCAGAGGGAAAATGCCTGTAGCATTCTGGGCACGTGGCCCACCGCCAGAGAGATTGACGAAGTATTCGAGATGTAGCTCTGAGATGTTATCTATGTTGTTCTACTCCCTATTGCATTTTTGTCAATGTATTTTGTCTTTAAATAAAGTCTAGACAGAATATAGAATATAGGGGGTGGTAGGAGAAAACAATACTCAAACAGTTTCAGGGAGAACTTTGCGTTTTCTATTAAGCATGTTTATTCTTTTCTCTGAGGATGAGGGTCCCCAACACAGTTCCAGAGGTGGTACACTGCTACTAGCCCTTGGCTAGTAGCAGTGTTGTTATTGATCAATACCACTCGTTCGTGGGTACAATAATATAAAATACTGCTCGTTGGGCTAGTACACCAAACGGAGTAGAATGAAATTAGCTCTGAGGCATCCATACCACTGTATGTTCTCGGATGACGGGTACAGCATCTAGCTTGGCTGGATGCGTCATTCTTGAGAATTGTGTGGTCCTGTGGACTACAGCGTCATCTATCTTTCGCTCACCATAAGGCGGGCCAAAGCAGCATAGGTTCGACTCCTTGGCTAGTAGCAGTGTTGTTATTGATTAATACCACTCGTGCATCTGTACAATAATATAAAATACTGCTCGTTGGGCTAGTACATCAAACGGAGAAGAATGAAATTAGCTCTGAGGCATCCACACCACCGTATGTTCTCGAATGACGGGTATAACATCTAGCTTGGCTGGATGCGTCATTCTTGAGAATTGTGTGGTCCCGTGGACTAGAGCGTCATCTGTCTTTCGCTCACCATGAGGTGCGCCAAAGCAGCATGGGTTCGACTCCTTGGCTAGTCGCAGTGTTGTTATTTATATATTTTAAATAGGATGGTGTAAATTGTGGGACCCAGAGCCTCGGTGAAGTGGATAAAAAGGCTTCAAGGAAGAATATTTGGATTTTTTCCTGAAGCCATTTGAATATTCCACTTCCCCTACCTCCCCATCTTTTTATTCTTTTTTACCAATAGGTATATTTTATTACATAATATGGTACAAAATATATAAGAGATACATTGTTGATATAATGATGGCATATACAGATATAGAGATATACGTCTAGTACATATTGTTACGTGTTTGTCACTGATTATAATGGAAAAATCTCAACAAGCTCTTCAGAGCTTGGGCGCGTGCCCAAAATACAGCAGGCATTACCCTTCTGAACAACAGTGCTGACTCGATGGAATAGAAAACTAGCTGCCCTGGGATCCCTAGTTACTCTTTCCCCAAGAGCCAAGGGTCTCCGAGTCTATGGGAACAAACATATAGTGATATATAGGCATGTTATCCTTATTTTTTTTAGCTTTTTGGGACTCCCTGAAGCAGGTAGCTGCCCCTCCTTCCTCCCTTGTGTATTGGAGACAGGTATAAGCCAAGGTAGATGCACATATGTAGTCCCACACCACCTGCTTTCCGTCTGTCCAAGTTTGAAGGGTGATACCATCTGGACGCTTTTGGCTGCCATCAGATCTGCATAGTTAGGGTGGCTCCCTTACTGCTGTGCACACGGCTGTTGTGACGAATCAGTCTGCTGCTTCCACATTACCGTTTCGCGAGAATGGCGGCAAGCAGGCATCACCTTTCGATGGTTCGGCGAGATGGAGCGGAGTTGGGAAAGCCAACAGAATCCCCTCGATGATGAGCTGCCTGCCAGGAGTTGGGCCAACCTCCGACACCTCTGAGCATTGTTGGGGCTATATCTCCACAATGGGCCATCTCCAGTGCACTAGTTGTAGCATTGTTGGGGAGCGTTGGTTCTCAGAACCCATTACATTATCTGAGTCTGTTCGGTCAATAAAGCTTTATATATATATATATATATTATATTATATATATATATATATATATATATATATATATATATATATATATATATATTATATATATATATATAACACTGAAGGACAGGAGGTAAAGTTAGGACATGATTACGATATATAAAATACTGAGAGGGATCGACAAGGTTGACAGAGACAGGATGTTCCAGAGATGGGAAGTTGACGTTGAACTCTCGGATGAGTCACAGGGATGTTAGGAAGTATTTCTTCAGTCATAAAGTTGTCAGGAAGTGGAACAGTCTGGAGAGTGATGTAGTTAAGGCAGGATGCATACCTACCTTTAAGAAGAGGTATGATAAAACTCATGGAGCAGGGAGTGGACCTAGTAGTGACTAATGAAGAGGCGGGGTTAGGTGAGTACACACACACACACACACACACACACACTTTTATATATATATATATATATATATATATATATATATATATATATATATAAAAAATACCAACACTCTTATATGGGTGTGAAGCATGGGTGATGAATGTTGCAACGAGGAGAAGGCTGGAGGCAGTGGAGATGTCATGTCTGAAGTCAATGTGTGGTGTAAATATAATGCAGAGAATTCGGAGTTTGGAAATTAGGAGGAGGTGCGGGATTACCAAAACTGTTATCCAGAGAGCTGAGGAGGGGTTGTTGGGTCAGACTTGACTTTGGATGCTATGTTGTTTTCGTACTGTTGCTGGGATTCCCTCCTTATCTGTGCATACTCGTTTCTGGCTCTTCGACTAATCTCTATATTTTCCTAGGGCCATTGCCTTCTGTACTTTTTCCATTCTCTAGTGCACTAAGTTTTTGCCTCCCTACACCTTCGGGTAAACCAAGGGCTCGTTCTGGTCTTCTCATTATTTATGTTGCCCTTGGGAACAAACCTTTCCTCTGTCTCCTTGTTATGTCTGACCCAAAGCTGTTGTATAGCCACATCAGGAGGAAGGCAACATTCAAGGACCAAGTAAGCAGGCTAAGGAAAGAAGGTGGGGAGCTCACAACAAACAACCAAGAAGTATGCGAGGAGCTTATCACAAGATTTCTGGAAGTATTTACATTGGAGACAGAAAGGACTCTGAGAAGACAGAACAGAGGGGTACACCAACAAGAGACATACCAATAAAAGTTGGATGAAACACACACAACCGAGGAGGAGATGAAGAAGCTGCTAAGTGACCTTTCTGACTTTTCTGCCAATTCTCTTTCCCACTGAACCTCGTGCCAGAAGTTCCTCATACCTGTGTAGTTCCCCCTTTTATTGTTTGGCTTTTCCAATTCTACTCGTGTTACCCTCTCCACATGTAACTCAACTATGTATTCAAAGCTCAGAACCACGAGATCACTAGCTCCAAGAGGCCTTTCATATGTGATGTCCTCAATGTCCGAGCTACCTTAGGGTGAACACTAGGTCCAATCTTGCTGGTTCATCATCCCCTCTCTCTCTGGTAGTGTCCATAACATGTTGATGCATGAGGTTTTCCAGTACCACATCCATCATCTTGGATCTCCATGTTCTGGGACCCCCATGTGGCTCCAGGTTTTCCCACTCAATCTTCCTGTGCTTGAAATCGCCCAGTAGCCTTGTTCTACTCGAGTGAACTCTTCTGGCCACCTCAGCTAGTGTGTTCTATATTGCTTTGTAGGTCTCTTCATATTCTTCTCTTGGTCTCTTGCAGTTCTGTGGCGGGTTATACGTCACTACAATAACTACCTTATGTCCCCAGAGTGAATTGTACCTACTATGTAAACCCTTTCTCCAATTTCGTCCATTCCTTCAATTTCCTCAAATCCCCATCGGTTTTTAATGATCAGTGCAACCCCTCCTCCCCCTCAGCTCCTATCTTTCCTCAGGATCTGATATCTGGATGGGAATATTGCGTCTGTTATCGTTCCAGTGAGTTTTGTTTCTGTTACTACTACGATGTATGAGGACATCTTCTTGATTCTTTCATGTCACTCCTCACATTTGTTCATTATTCCATCCGTGTTCGTATACCAAACCTTCAACTTCTTTTCTAAAACTGTGGTCTGGGAAGAATGGTGGGGTTGAGGAAGTGGGAGCCTTGGCAGGGGGCTATGGGGGGGGTGCTGTGGGGGTGGGGTTTGTGATGAAGGGGGTGGGGGCAGAGGGCCTATGAGGGGTTGCTGTTGGGGTTGGGTTTGTGATGAGGAGGGGTGGAGGCAGAAGGTACAGTGTGTGGGTTCTGGTTTAGATTGTTCGGTTGCATTGGGGTTGCCGTAGTTGGATTCCTTCTGTGGGTGATTCTGGAGGAGGTTGTGTTTGGCCTTCCACCTGGGCCTGGGTTCTCTTGCTCATCTCCATCATAGCCTCTCGTTCCTCCTCGCATCTTTCTACCCTCTCTTTCAGGAGCTTCCTTTCTTCATGTGTTCTGTCTCGGTCGAGGTACACTCTCTGGTACTCAGGTGTGTCCTTTAGTCGTGCTTTCGCCTACAGGATCCTGGTTCGAGCTGATTCTGCCTTGAAAACCACTTTGACTGGCCGTTTTTTTCCTCTTGCAAACCACCGAATTCTCTGAAAATTTGTCAACTGGGTCATGTTGTTCTCTCCTATTGCTTTCATGATACTTTCAATCGCTTTTTTCTCCTCTTGTTTTCTTGCATTATAAGTTTCCCCTTCACTTTCCTGGAGCCCGTAGACAAAAACTGACCTCTTCCTTTCGTCTTCCCACTGAATTTCCCTTTGCATCGCCTGAGGTGATTTAGGTCGTCCGATTGAAGCATTCATTTCTTCAATCTCTTCCCTAGCTGATATCCCTATGCTCTTTGGTCTGTATATTTTCCTGCTCAGCTGTTCCTGGGCACTGGACTTGTCTGTTACAGCCTCTGCATATTGATTATCCCCTTCATTGTCCATTCAATTGTTCTTGATGTGCTCCTCGTCTTTTTTCCGGGCCACACGTGGGCCTGATAGGGTCTTCGCATACAGTATAGCTCCTTTGCTCACTACATTCCCCTCGTCTATGACTGATGTAGCAGTTTCTGATGTCATGGCTGTACTGTCCTTTGGTTCTTTAGGCTGTTTCAGATTTTTTAGTTCCTCTTCTAAGCTCTTTATCTTAGCTTCGGCTGCTATGGCTTGTAGCTCCCATTTCCTGCACTCTGCAGCTATCCTCTTCTCCATTTACTTACCAAGCTCTTCTAGCTTCCTTCCTCACTCTTTCTCCCTTTTTGTAAGCTCTGCCTCCCAATCTTCCCTCCCAGGTTCATCCGTCAGTACCCTGGTTTTTTGTTCTTCTCTTTGGTAACCCACTTTTTTTTACCACAGACAGAAGAGCTTATGTATTTTCAGGAGTGAGTGTATTTGTGTGGAGGGGGGTGTTTGTTGTAGGGAGGGAGAGGAGGAGGGAGGTAGGGAGGGGGAGAGGGATAGAGAATGGGAGGGGGGACTGTGACAGAGGGAGAGAGAGATGGGGGAAGGTTAGGGGGTACAAAGAGAGAGGGGAAAAGGAAATGAGGGAAAAGCAAGGGGGAAGGAGGAAGATGAGGAGTGGCAGAGGACAGTGCCAGAGGAGGAGAGAGATGGGGGGAAGGTTATGGGGTACAAGGAGAGAGGGTGAATGAAAGTGAAGGAAAAGCAAGGGGAGAAAGGAGGAGGGAGAAAGAGAGGGAGGAGGAGTGGCAGAGGACAGTGGCAGAGGAGGAGAAAGATGGGAGAAAGGTTAGAGGAACTAAGGAGAGAGGAGGGAATGGAAGTGAGGGAAAAGCAAGGGGGAAAAGGAGGAGGTAGAGGAGGAAATGGAGGAAGAGGAGGAGAGGCAGAGGACAGTGCCAGATTGAGAGAGAGATGGGGGGAAGGTAAGGGGATACAAGGAGAGAAGGGGAAAGGAAATGAAGGAAAAGCAAGGGGTAGAGGAGGAGGGAGAAAGTAGGAGAGGAGGAATAGAAGGAGGAAGAGGAGGAGACGTGGCAGAGGAGGAGAGAGATGGGGAAGGTTAGGGGTACAAGGAGAGAGGGTGAATTGAAGTGAGGGAAAAACAAGGGTGGACAAGGAGAGAGGGGGGAGGAAGTGAGGGAAAAGCAAGGGGGAGAGTAGGAGGGACAAAGAGGGGGAGGGGGAAGAGGAAGAGGAGGAGTAGTGGCAGAGGAAGAGAGAGATGGGGGAGGTCAGGGGTACAAGGAAAGAGGGGAAAGGAAATGAGGGAAAAGTAAGGGGTAGAGGAGGAGGGAGAAATTGGAGGGGAGGAGGAGAAGGGGGACGAGGAGGAGTGTCAAAGGACAGTGGCAGAGGGGGAGAGAGATGGGGGGAAGGTTAGGGGGAACTAGGAGAGAGGGAGAAAGGAAGTGAGGGAAACGCAAGGGGGGAGAGGTAGAGGGAGAAAGAGGGGGAAGAGGAGGAGGAAGAGGAGAAAGAGGAGGAGGAGAAATAGGAGGAAAAGGAGGGGGAGGGAGGGTTTTATGCTTATTTCTTCGCCTACAAGCTTGTGTGTATGTGAATTTATGATCCCCTTGTATGTACACCCGTGTGCTTGTGTGTGCGTGTGTGTACTCACCTAATTGTGGTTGTGTGTGCTGGCTGTATGCATTAAGTAATTGTCAGTTCCAGAGCCTTCTTGTGAGTTAGGTAGTATGAATATCACTTAAAAATCAATATAAAAGAACAACAATACTGAACAAATTAGATATTTAAATTAGTATTATTATGATTATGATTATGATTATGATTATTATTATTATTATTATTATTATTATTATTATTATTATTATTATTAGTTTTTTTAATTATTATTATTATTATTATTATTATTATTATTATTATTATTATTATTATTATTATTATTATTATTATTAGTTTTTATAAGATTTACGGGGAAGTAGTATATAAGTATGGGTCATACAGGACACTGGAAAATATGGTGCCATTCCTTGCATGGAAAGCTTCCTGCTGGCACCAAGGAACCTCTCTTCACGGGTTGTTCAGCATTTATTTTGATTATATTAACACATCGATCGTTTCCCACCAAGGAAGTGTGGCCCGAAAAAGAAAAACTTTCATCACTGTTTTGTCAGAGGCACGCTTACACTACAGTTGTAAAACTGAAACGTTAACACCCCTCCTTCAGAGTGCAGGTCCTGTGCTTCCCATCTCCATTACTCAAGTCTGGCCTACCGGTTTCCCTGAATTTCTTCATATATGTTACCTTGTTCACACTCCAACAGCATATCAAGTCCTAAAAACCATTCATTCCTATATAACATGCTCACACATGCTTGCTGAAAGTCCAAGCCCATCGCACACAAAACCTCCTTTCCCCTTCTCTCCAACTTTTCCTAGGCCGACCCTTCTACTACAGATTTATACACTCTCAAAGTCATTATATTTTGTTCCCTACTCTCTAAATGTCCGAACCACCTCAATAACCCCTCGTCAACTATCTGCATAATAATTTTGGTAATCCAGCACCTCCTCCTAATCTCCAAACTACGGATCCTCTGCATTATATTCACACAACACATTGCCCTCAAAAATGACATCTCCACTGCCTCCAGCCTTCTCCTCGTTGCAATATTTACCACCCATGCTTCAAACCAATATAAGAGCGTTAGTATAACTATCCTCTCATATATTCCCCTTTTGCTTCCATGGATAAAGTTCATTGTCTCCACAGACTCCTTAGTGCACCACTCACCTTTTCCTCCTCGTCAATTTTATGATTCACCTCATCTTTCATAGACCCATCAGCTGACTCTTCCACTCCTAAATATCTGAACGCATTTACCTCCTCCATACTCTCTCCCTCTAATCTGTAATCCAAGCTTTCATTACCTAATTTTTTTTGTCTTCGTCACCTAAATATTTCCTATATTCGCTTTTAATTTCCTTCTTTCACATACCCTACCAAACTCGTCCACCAGCCTGTGCAACTTCTCTTTAGAATCTACCGAAAGCACAATGTCATCAGCAAAGAGCAACTGCAACAACCTCCACTTTGTGTTAGATTCCTTATCTTTTAACCCCACACCTCTTGCCAACACCCGAACATTCACTTCCTTTTCAACTCTATCTATAAATATATTGAACAACCATGGTGACATCACACATCCCTGCATAAGGCCTAATTTTACTGGGAAATAATCTCCCTCTCTCCAACAGCCTCTCCTGAGCCTCACTATCCTCTTCACTGCTTTCAGTAACCTACCTCCTATTCCATGCATTTCCAACATCTGACACATTGCCCACCTATCCACCCTATCATACGCCTTTTCCAAATCCATAAATGCCACAAAAACCTCTTTACCTTTATCTAAATACTGTTCACCTATATGTTTCACTGTAAACACTTGGTCTACACACCCCCTACCCTTCCTAAAGTCTCCTTATTCATCTGCAATCCTGCAGTCCATCTTGCTCATAACTCTTTCACTAATAACTCTGCCATACACTTTACCAGGTATATTCAACAGAATTATTCCCCTGTTATTGTTACACTTTCTTTTGTCCCCTTTGCCTTTATACAAAGGAACTGTGCATGCTCTCTGCCAATCCCTAGGTACCTTACCCTCTTCCATACATTTATTAAATAGAAGCACCAACCACTCCAAAATTATATCCCCACCTGCTTTTAACATTTATATATTTATCCCATCAATCCCTGCTGCCTTACCACCTTTCATTCTACCCACTGCCTCACGAACTTCCCCCACACTCACAACTGGCTCTGTTTTTTCTCCTTGCCCTATATTACAACCTCAGGTTCTCAAGGACTGTTATCCTGAGTGTAAAAGGGAGCTTGGAGCAAAAAAAAACTCAGTAGAAAAACTTTGAATTGTATTTTCCTTCTCCAAGTATATATAGATTTATACAACGTATGTTATAGGGTTGCAGCCTTATACTCCATCGCATGAGTCTTGTGTTGCGATTCTTCATGGAGTGGAGATACACCAGAGGTTTGTAGTCGCTGTAGATGGTGACCACTTCAGAAGGATGGCATAACTTCAAATGCCTATGCCAATACAGAGCGAGGCTTCTTTTCAATTGTAGAGTTGGCACTCTGGTGGGTTTTTATTTGACGGAAAAGTAAGCCACAGGCTGCAATCCATCGTCCCCAGACTGCAGAAGTACTGCCCCCACCCCTGACTCACATGCGTCAACCTGTAATGAAATAAGTTTTGAAAAGTTTGAGACAAAAGAATGGTCAGTACAAATTAATCTCTTTGCTTTCTAAAAGCATTTTAACATTCTGGGGTCCAATTAAAGGGTAACTTTGTGACTGGTAATGCATTAGAGGAGCTACAATATCTGCAAATTTTACAAATACACCACAGCGCAACATATCAAAGAGAAGAGCTACGACGACGTTTCTGGTCAACTTGGACCATTTACAAGAAGTCACACAAGTAACTCCTCTCTTTTAAAATTGGGTCCAATTAAGTGGAATTGTTGCAATCAGAGGTATTAGTGTCTTTGTTTTATTCTTACAGAATCGTCTATAAAACCCTACCATCTCTAGAAAACGTTGGAGGGATTTCCTATCAGGAGGAACTGGAAAATTTTTAATGGCAAGAATTTTTGAAAATTTAGAGGCCACTTTGCCACTACCTACTTCATGGCCCAAAAAATTAATAGTAGATTGGCCAAAGGATGACTTGGATAAATTAACAGTTAAGTGGAAACTCTGGAAGGTCTCAAAGAGAGCCTTATTAAGCCTAAACATGTGTTGGTCCCAAGTGTCCGACACAACAACTATGTCATCTAGGTAAGCGGCCGTGTCTTCAAGTCCTTTAATAGCGTGATAGATCAGTTTCTGAAATGATGCCGGAGAATTTTTCATTCCGAAGGGGGTCACTGTATATTGATAATGACCTCCTGGAATTACGAAGGCAGAGATTTCCTTGGCCGTATTTGTTAAAGGTACTTGATAGTAACCTTTAAGGAGGTCTAACTTGGAGACAAAAGTAGCCTTACCCACAAAGTCGATTACGCCATCCAGACGTGGCAGAGGGTCAGTGGACCCCCGAGTTTTGGCCGTAATCCGTTCCAGGAGCTAGGCCTCAACTCGAACTGGCCAAAAGCCGTACTAATGATTCCCATAAGAAATAATGTAAATACAATTAATCTGTTTCACCTAAAAATATTCACAAAAAAATATTTTTTTTAAAGAATAAATACTATAGTTTTACATACAGAAAACAATGAGAAATAAATATAAAGCACTAATTTTAATAGATAAATGAAACTTTGAATCAGTTTTCCCTTTATTGAAGACTTGTTGGCGTATGAGAGAGGCAGGATAATTTGTTTGGAGGCTGGACAAGATAGCCCTTCAATATGACACAAATATAAACTCTTTGGCTTATTTATCTATCACAATTCATCTAATATGACATAATAAACAATATTAATAACATATGAACATGATATATACTCTAGAATGAATAAAATATGTCATTATGTATGAGAAGACTGGCAGTAGTGCTATTGTTGTTGGGTTTATAAGGGCCGCTGAAATAAGCGGTACATATAGTGGTGGTGGTGGGCTGCAGCAGAAGCCACCACCACAATTCACACTGAAACAATGTACATAATTTATAAATAAAACATATTTACACTTTATAAATAAGAAATATTTACACTTGCCTTGGAAGAGATGGTGGCAGAGGGCGGCGTTGGTCTCAGTGCCCCTATATACTACCTCAAACAACAATATAGTTAAGTTTTGTGTCGTCATTTTTCTATCGCTTAATCGCTTAACTTACTTTCTACACTGTTAATGCTACACTTTATCGCTGGCTGGTGCTATAGCCTTTATCGACTCATGCTGCTTTAGTATCGTATATATCGTAGAGTCACTGAAGAAGGCACTTTCTCCCCTCTCTCTTCCTCCTCCACTTTGGAAGTCCACTGTATCTGCAATTGTGACCTCATTCACCTTACGGTAGTCTATACACATTCGAAACCCTTCATCAGCTTTCTTAACAAGGATGCACGGCCATGCCCATGGACTAGATGACTTCTCCACTAACCCATGCTCTAACAGAAACTCTACCTGCTGCTGAAGTAGCCTCTGCTTTTCAGGATTAGCTCTGTAGGGGAGAGTTTAATAGGTTTAGAGTTTCCAACATCTACGTTATGATATTCTAGTGTACATTTTTTCGGCACATCCGAAAAAAATATCAGGGTAAGACTGTAAGAGCGCAGTTAAACTTTGTTACTTGATTCTTAGACAGCCCCACCATTAAAGGGTTAGGGTCCTTGAGGAGGACCGAATTGGGAAGCTTTACATTGATCTCAGAAATAGAGTGGAAAGAGTCAGGGTCATCAGAGGCAGAGGACAGTCATTACTGGGACTTTATCAGGTGTATTATATTCT
This sequence comes from Cherax destructor, assembly GCA_009830355.1. Lineage (NCBI taxonomy): Eukaryota > Metazoa > Arthropoda > Malacostraca > Decapoda > Parastacidae > Cherax > Cherax destructor. The sequence continues at coordinate 46,544 of WNWK01011401.1, forward strand.
TTAATTTGATTAATGTGGTAGGTTTTACTTTTTGAGGTCTTGTCAAGGGAAAATACCACATAATTTACATCAGATTATTTACACAAATAACCCGCAATTGAAGAAAGGAGCTTACGACGACTTTTCGGTCCGACTTGAATCATTTACAAAGTCACACTAACAGAAAGAAGGGAGGGAGGGAGGTTTATATAGGCAGCCAAGAGGGGCAGGAACAAGAGAAAGTGGTGGAGGAGTAATAGTGGTAGTAGTAGTGGTAGTAGTAGTAGTTGAGTCAGTCAAATAATAAGAAAGATGAGCACTGCAAGGGAACTAATGACTTTGTAAATGGTCTAAGACGGACCAAAACGTCGTTGTAAACTTCTTTCTTCAATTGCGGGTTATTTGTGTATTGTTCCAGTCACGGTATTGTGCCTTTTTTGTTATTTATCAGATAATTTACTTACAATTTGCATGGGTCCCGTAAATCTAGCTTTCAAGGTGTGGCCAGGTAAAGGTTTCTGTACCAACACCTTATCTCCTGGATGGAAGGAGCAACACTTTGAATTTCTGTCATATATCTGTTTCATCGTATTTTGAGCTGCCTTTAACTTAGCCTTAGCCAATTGACGTGCCACCTGCAACCTTGAAGAAGAGTTGTAGTGGGTTGAGCAGGCGTCTTCTCCCATCCATCCTTCTTTGAGCATCAACAGAGAATCTTGTACATTGTGTCCAAAGATCAGCTCAAATGGACTGTATCCTGTAGACTCTTGCACAGTTTCTCTCATTGCGAACAGCAACAGAGGATGTGATTCATCCAAATCTGTAGGAAAAATACATGTAAAATGTTCTCATCATTGTTTTAACGTCTGATGGAATCTTTCCAAGGCGCCTTTGGACTGAGGATGATAGGCAGTGGATAGGTTGTGAACTATTCCCAGCCTAGTTAATGCTTCCATAAATGCTTTGGCAGTGAAGTTAGTGCCTTGATCACTTTGGATAGACTTAGGAATGCCAAAGCGGGAAAATAAACTTACTTAAGGCCTTAACAATTGCTTTGGTATTTATACTACTCATAGGAACTGCCTCTGGATATCTAGTTACTCTATCCATAATAGTAAATAAATATTGATTTCCAGACTTAGACTTAGGTAGTGGACCTACACAATCTATGATTAATTCTGAAAAAGGTTCTCCATCAGTGGGTATGGGATGGAGAGGTGCAGGTTTAATGGGGTGTCCACTTTTTCCTACCTGTTGACATTCTCGACAACAGCGAATATGATTCTTTACATCTTGCCTTAACTTTGGCCAGAAGAATTCTTTTAATATTCTATACATAGTTTTGGTAATTCCCAAATGGCCTCCTAAGGAAGAGTTATAGGCTATATTTAATATATGGGATCTAAATTTTTGGCGAACTACTAATCTATCTGTCTGCTATCTTCCCTCTACCTCCTTACCAGTTTCAGTGCAGATTAAGAAGTCGTTTTAACTTCATATTTGACTGGGTGATCTGAAGGAGATTTACCCATGGCTGCCTTAAAAGCAAAATTCAATGAAGGGTTTTTTCGCTGTTCCTCCCGAAAGGACAGTACCTAGGGCATGGAAACAGAGACATCTGTCATTCCTGGAACCCTGGAATAGGAAGGCTTGATTTGGGACTGTTCACTAAATTTACAAGGCCCTGACCAGTTTATCTCATAAAACAAATTGGCTAGTACGAGATCAGAGTCGTCCAAGGACGAATTAACATTCTCATCAGACATCCCATGGGACTTTGCCCGAGTTATGGCCAACATCAGGGAAGAATTAGTCATTACTGGTACGGTACATTTAGTAGACTTAATGTTATTACCCAGTAATAACACAGCATCTTTCATAGGAAATCTGTCATAAATACCTACAGTCAAATACCCAGTGTATTTACTCTGCACATATATTTTATGCAAAGGGACAGAAAATACTGCTTATCCAAAAGCTTCTAAAAGAACAGTGGATTTTAATGAGGTTTGTTCAGAAAGGGGAAGTACTACCTCTCTTATAAGTGAGCAATATGCTCCAGTATCCCTAAAGGTTTTGACTTTAGTTTTCTTTGAATTTTCTTGAAGGGATATTTGACAATTGCTATAGTAGGGGGTCATCCCCTTCTCTACTTCTTTCTGAGTCATATTACTAGGGACATTATAAATTTTCCCTTATGGTTGGGGGGTTATTTGGGCATTTGGGCCTGATATGGCCGGGTTTATTACAAAGGAAGCATACAACCTCAGCTTTAACTTTGGCTCCTCGCTGATTTTGTGGCTTATGCCACTCTGGATACTGCCACCGTGAATCACCATGTTGAGTAGTTTGAGGTTGCTCACCAGGTTGACCATGAGTTGAGTGACGTTGCTCGCCAGGTGATTTAGTTGGCTGCCGTCGAGATTTACCTTCATACAACATTTCGTTCTCCTCTCAGGAACTCTTCTTTGATGACTTCTGCTCATGCCAGGTTGTTGAGGAAAGAGATAAAACCGCTCGGACAAGGAGCGGTTAGTTTCAAAAGTATCAGCCAACCTGGCTGCATCCAATGCAGTATCTAACAAGTGGTCTTGAAGGAAGATTCGAACCTCTTGCCCAACAGACTCCAGTAGGTTATCCATCAAGATAAGCTGCACAAGATTATAAAAATCAACGACACCACTTGCCTTGTACCACTTTGTGAAAGCCCTGGTCTGCTCTCTTACAAAATCAACATAAGACTGACCCAGCTGCCGTCTGCCTAGGTTGAATTCTTTCCTATACTTGGCAGGAATACATTGATAAGCCCCATGAACAATGGTTTTCACTATCTAATAGTTGTCAAAATTTTCATTGCTTAACACAGATGTAAACTCCTGTGCCTTACCAAACAACGCTGTATGCACCAATGCTGCCCAATGAACCTCAGGCCACCCTAAAGCTCGAGACTGATTTCCCAAAGCTTCGAAAAAAATTTCAGGCTCAGCTTCAACAAAACGAGGAACAAACTGTACTGCCCTTTGCAAACTGAAGTCATCTACAGTCTGTTTGAATTGCCTCCTCTCCTTCTCTCTATCAAACTCCTCCTTAGCAAATGCATGCTGCTGTTTAGTTTGTTCAAGATTGTGTCTGGCTAACTCAAAAGCCAAAGAAGCGGACTCACCTGTAGACAACCTCAACACACCTGTGGATTCACAAGACTGCTGGTTTTGTTCAGGAGTTGTGTCTCTCCCATTATTCTGCAGATACCTTAGTGGAGATATACGGCTAACGGCTCCTGTAGCGGGAGAAACTTTAGTCTCATGTGCCATAGTTTCAGTTTTAAGCTTGGCCCGAATAATATCATACAGCTGCACATCAATAAGAGTGTTTGTGTTTTGATAGTCAACACCAATAGAACGAGCAATTCGCCAACAACGCTGTTGAGAAAATTTGGGCAGGTTTTGTAGAATGAACTCAGACAGTAATCACCTCACTCGGATAGGTGGCAGTAACCCCAACGTAACACGGTGTTTGCAACACACTCAAGCCGCTATGCACTGTACGACTGCAGAATACTCACACGATAGCAAGGCTGACACGCAATAGCAAAGCCAACTGTAGAATACTCACAAAAGAGCAAGGCTGACCATAGCGAAGTGAATGCAAAGTTGACACACAAAATTTGTTCAGCTCTCGGACAGACTACCCATATTACAACCTCAGGTTCTCAATGCCTGTTATCCTGAGTGTAAAAGGGAGCTTGGAGCAAAATAAACACAGTACAAAAACTTTGAATTGTATTTTCCTTCACCAAGTATATATAGATTTATACAATGTGTGTACACTATATACAGCAGAATAGGTATTAGTGCCCCCCACGTTAGTCAAGGCAAAACAGCAGCCAAGAGACAAGAGACAACCGTGCATCAACCAGCACAGAATGGAAATGACAATGGTAGAAACGTGCGTGGTAACCACGTCACCTTTACAATTGCCAGATCCACATTATGATTGGCTGAACCTAGGTACTGATCGGATGATGGGGCCCCAATCATCAGATCCTTAATGCCTGGTTTCCTGGTTGGGGAGGTAGCCTTTTATGAAGGTGTGACATGCGCCGAATAAAGGTTACGTACTCTTTGCATGCCACACAATATCCATGAAACCGCAGTTTCTTTATCTTCATCAACATTTAAAAATTCCTCAAAATATTCCCTCCATCTTCGTGATACCTCTAACTCTCCATTTAATAACTCTCCTCTCCTATTTTTAACTATCGAATCCGTTCGTTACGTAGGCTTTTTCAACTTATTAATCTCACTCCAAAACTTTTCTTTATTTTGAACAAAATTTGTTGATAATATCTCACGCACTCTCTCATTTGCTCTCTTTTTACATTGGTTCACCACTATCCTCTCTTTTTCTACCCATATACTCCTCCCTCTTTGCATCACTTCTATTTTGTAAAAACCTCTCTTTTTTACTACTCTCTTTACTATATAATTCCAACAATCGCTCTTCTTCCCTCCCACACCCACTTTCCTGTAACCAGAAACTTCTGCTGAACACTAACACTGTATTCCTAAACTTACCCCAGGCGTCTTCTACCCCATTGCCTATATTCTCACTAGCCCATCTATCCTCCAATAGTTGTTTATATCTTACCCTAACTGCCTCCTCCTTTAGTTTATAAACCTTCATCTCTCTCTTACTTTCTGCTTCCATTTTTGTTGAATCACATCTACCTTTTACTCTCACTGTAGCTACAACTAAAAAGTGATCTGATATATCTGTGGCCCCTCTATAAACATGTACATCCTGAAGTCTACACAACAGCCTTTTATCTACCAATACGTAGTCAAACAAACTACTGTTATTACGCCCTTTGTCATGTCTTGTACACTTATTTATCCTCTTTTTCTTAAAATATGTATTACCTTTAACCAAACCCCTTTCAGTTACACCTGGCACCCTAAACTTACCTACCACACCCCCTCTAAACGTTTCTCCTACTTTAGCATTTAGGTCCCCTACCACAATTACTCTCTCATTTGGTTCAAATGTTCCTACACACTCTACACTCCTTTCTCTCCAGGTGCATACACTCTTTTTATGACCCACTTTTTGCACCCGACTCTTATTTTAATCCACGTAATCCTTGAATTTATACATTTATATTCTCTCTTATCTTACCTTAACTGATCCTTTAACAATATTTCAACCTCTTCCTTTGCTCTGACTCTCTCAGATACCCCTAACTTAATCCCATTTATTTCTCCCCACTGATCATAGTGATCATAATAGGTTGTGCAACATATAGCAAGATTTTTTCTAAAACTTTGTTGCTAACCTTTGAACAAACTCTTAGACATGACCTACATCCACTAGTGTGTTCCACCCACCAGGGACAACATCTTCAATAGCTTCACCTTCTCTCTGGTTCTAGTATATAAATCGTCATCTTCAAGCAGATATTGTAAACTTATCATTACTGTTACCACTATCACCAGTTTAAATTCTCAGTAATGAGTTCAAAATCTTACTGTATAAAACATGTCAGTAAAGTTAACCAGGTGTTGCAAATGTATCTTCTTAATCAACTTGTCGTATTGAATATCTTTAATACTATGATTTATGTCTGACAATGGACCTAAATTATATCTTGGTACTGAAGATATTTTCTACAATTTTATTTCTAACCAGTGGTTCAACTCTTGGTCATGACCTACTGACACTAGTGGGTGCCACCCACCTGTAATGGATTGGTCATGACCTACTAACACTAGTGGGTCCTACCCACCTGTAATGGTGTTGGTCATGACCTACTAACACTAGTGGGTCCCACCCACCTGTAAAGGAGTTGGTCATGACCTACTAACACTAGTGGGTCCTACCCACCTGTAATGGTGTTGGCCATGACCTACTAACACTAGTAGGTCCCACCCACCTGTAATGGTGTTGGTCATGACCTACTAACATTAGTGGGTACCACCCACCTGTAATGGTGTTGGTCATAACCTACTAACCCAATTGTGTCCTACCCACCTGTAATAGTGTTGGTCATGACCTACTAACACTAGTGGGTCCCACCCACCTGTAGGATATAAGGCTGAGGGACTGATCACCTCAAAATTACTTCTCGACCTCTTCCACTGTCTCCAGAATACATTCTCAGTGATGGACTGACAAAGCTTATGGTTACTGTAAAGACTCATAGATAAAGAAACTCAGGACTGCGCATGGGTCTTATTCATCAAATATTACAACTGCAGCGTAAACTATATTTGAACAATGTGGTTAAATTCATTGACATAAATCCTCGCCAGATTTTTCTTAGTACAGGTATCAATTCTTTAGCATGTTAATGCTGCTTAATTTCTACTTAATTGACCAACTAACGATCATGGACTTTATCTTAAGTCGTGAAAAATGTTTAGTGGTTTGGGTAAGATGTTTTTCATTGAAGAAACTTGCATGATGACAAATTAAAGGTTTCATTAAGGTCTGAGGAAAGGATTATTAAAGAAAATTATGAGAGGAAGTTACAAAATCTTTGGTAGTTATTTAGTCAGTCTTTCATTTGTCTCATGTCTTGGAAATTTTATATAATCTCCTCACCCATGATGCCAGTGAAGGAATCTTAATCTTAGAAATAGAAGCTTCTTTTCTTGGATCAAACCTGAATACCTCCCGTTTCCTAGGCACTGTGTCACCCATATGAGTTAAGTGCTTAATGAATATAACAAAAACAATTTATTGTACTTGACTAACATAAGTTTTTATTATATTTTTGTTTCAGTGATCAGTCTATATGGTACTTCACCTGTTGTTCCAGTTGTCACAAGACGTCAACACGTGAAGAAAATGTTGCTGCAGATGATGTCTGAACACAAGAAAGTTATGTAAAATCAGTAATAAATCTGGAAAATATCAGTAATAAATCTGGAAAATATCAGTAATAAATCTGTAATAAATCGGTAATAAATGTGTAAAAAACTAATAAATACTGTAGTCAATCTTACAATAGGGTTAAAATTTTATATGTAAATAAAAAGACAAGATAATCAGTAAGTCAAAAAATTCTAAATAATAATAAAAATCTACTAATAAAATGTTTATTTTTGTTCATAGCTGCATATACATGGATTTGGTTCAAATCCTTAGCTACTCACAGTGTTATTATATATGTATAATAACACTGCGAGTAGCCAAGGATTTGAACCAATGCTGCTTTAGCCCGACTCATGGTGAGCAAAAACACATGATGCTCTAACCAATAGGACCACACAATCCTACAAGAATGACGTTAAAACACCTAGCCAAGCTAGGTGTTTTACGTCATCCGAGGACATACAGTGGTGTGGGTGCCCCGGAGCTAATTTAATTATCCTCCTTATTTGGTGTACTAACCCAAAGAGCAGTATTTTATATTATTGTAACGAGTGGTATTGATCAATAACAACACTGTGATGCTGGGTGCACCCCTGACAATATGCTAGAAGTTTAAAGGTTGGCCAAGCCTGGTGTGGAGGGTTACAAAGCCATGGCTTGCTTTTGTAGTGTTTTAAAATCTGAGGTTGGAGTGTTAAAGGAGGAGGTCCTGCTTCTCCAGGAGGAAATTCAGAGGCTGAAGGTTGACCTTGATGGGTTTGGGAGTGAGTGTGAGGTGGTTGGAGTGGCTGAGAGGAACGAGGCTACCAGCAATGAGGTGCAGTCCAGCACCAGCACCTCCAGCAGTGATTTGGAGAGTGACAGCCGCTTTAACCCTTTATCGGGCAGACCCGCATATATTCAAGCCTCAATGCATGTTTTTTTGCGCATGTCATCCTACTCCCACTGCACATCTAGGTTCCAGTTTTCTAGTTCAGACCAATCACAAGCCTTCTGTGAGTCGCTCCAGCAATGGCGTCTACTCACTTCCCATTGGTTGACAGACCAAAATGTAAACACTTCTAGCATGGCGTCGTCCAGAGCAGTTTTTTCCTCGAGTTACACACATATACTCTTAGATTTTTCCCTCTGCAATGTCAGTAAGTACTGATTTTTGTGTCTAGTGCGTAAATGAATAGTTTAGGCATATTTTTATATATCTAAAGTGTGTGAAGCATAATATGACTGCACTATGCAAATGAAAAAAATGCAAGGAAAAAGGACCACACATATTCAGGCCCGACCGTCAAGGCCAAATTAGCAATTTCAGTAAATAAATATTTATAATAATTTTTCTAATGCATATATGAATTCGGTAGTGGTTTGGGTGTGTACAGACCGTTTTAATTGTCCTTTAGACCAATGACAAATTGTTTTCAAGTTCTGCCTCCAAACAGAAATCCAAATATGTCTGTTTCTGAGGAAAGTTACACAGAACCAGAGCCAGCTGACCTGGAATTGCTTGACAGTGGTGATGAATACTTGCCACCAGATGGATGTGTCAAGTGATAATGAGGAAGAAGATAGGCCATCCCAAAAAGCCTAAATTAGGCAAGGGAAAGAAAGGTATTAGACTCGAGGAATACCTAATGAAGAAGATCTTCATGATGAACTTGTTCTTCAAGCTCACACAATGGAAACATCCATGCATCAAGAGAGGGAAAATATGCTTCATAGCCATTCATTCTAGGAAATAGTCATCTAGAATGATAGTTCTTTCTAACAAAATTCATGAAAATGGGAATTGGAATGTTTATCCCTTTGCAATGTGTCCATGTTGCTCTTTGGTTCATCTTTATATTTTTTGTAGAGTTAAAAAAATGTTTGGAAACAAGTTCCATTTATGTTTTTTATATTGTCTATTTGCACAATAAATTAGAAAAATACTTGTTTGGTGTTTTATTAATAGTTGCAACTTTGCAACATTCAAAATTTGGCACCCTTTACCGGGCAGGCCCACATATTTGTTGGCGTCGAATATTCGCAATAGAACAAAAACTTATTTTTAGAAATCCATTTATATAGGCTCATTTTCCATACATTGAGATACTCTATCGACTCATAGGAAAGACATTTCGAATTTCGCCTTTTCCTAGGCTTGCCCGGTAAAGGGTTTAAGTAGCAATTTAGGAAGAAGGAAAATTAGGAAGGCTAACAGAGAAGATGTGAAGATAGGAAATCGATTTTCTGTTCTCCAGGACGAGTGTACTTCAGTGGTTAGTGAGGTTAAAATTACCACTGACTCCCCTGCTAATCAAGGTAAGAATATTCTAATTGTAGGAGATTCTCAAGTAAGATATATGGACTGTGCATTTTGTAACAGAGATAGGATGGTCAGAGAGAGGGTGTGCCACCCAGGAGCTGGTGGAGGTGACATAGTCAGAACGTTGGATATTATGGCAGGTAATGGGAACAAGCCCATTATCTGTCTTAGTGCTGGTGGAAATGACATTGGGAAGGGCAGGAGACAGGAGCTGATGGATAAGTACAGGTCAGCCATAGAAGTAATCAGGTCTAAGGGAGGGATCCCAGTCATATGTAGCATTTTGCCTAGAAAGGGAGTGGGCAATGAATGAATGTCTAGGACAATTGGTATAAACTGCTGGCTAGACAGGTACTGCAAGGAACTTGCAGTCCCATTCAATGATAACTGGGACAAATTCTATGGCAAACGTGATATGTATGCAAGGAATGGGGTTCATCTCTCTGGGGCTAGAATCGTTGCATTAGCCAATTCGATTGATTGGATCATTGATGACTTTTCTAGGACTTTAAACTGATAGATTATAGAGGTATGGGTGTTTGTGAGAAACAATCAGGCTGCAGTACTAGGGTTGAAAGCAGCAGATATTACCAGACTACCCCAGGCATATGTTTAAAAGGCAATATTCAAAATAGAGGTGTTAGTAAAGGCAAAGCAATTGTTCAACAAACAAAGAGAGATAGTAGAAGGCAACAAGTGACTAGCTCACTTAAGGTTTACTATACAAATACTAGGAGTCTAAGAAATAAGGTGGATGAGCTAAGATTACTTGCAAGTGCAGGTAATATAGATATTATTGCTATAACGAAGAACTGGTTCAACTTGAAAGATAGAGAAATGTCTTCTGAATGCAACATACAGGGTTATAAACTATTTCACACTGATAGGGTCAACAAGAAGTGTGGTGGAGTGGCGATGTATGTTAGTGATAATTTAAATTGTTGTGTTAGACAAGATAAACGATTAGAAACATCAGACACAGAATCTGTTTGGCTACAGTTTCTCGAAGGTCGTGAAAAATAAATTTTGGGTGTGATTTTAAGCCCTCAAACCTTGATAAGGAGTGCGGTAGGCTGATATGGGACAACATTCATAAGGCGTCTAGATATGAAAATGTTGTGTTAATGGGAGATTTTAACTTTAGACAAATTGATTGGAACAATGTGACAGGTAATCTTGAGTCTAGTGACTTTCTTGATACGGTTCAGGATTGCATTTCAAAACAGTTTGTGACAGAACCAACTAGAGGAAACAACATGCTTGACTTGGTTCATGCCAACAAAGAATCACTAGTTAATAATCTTGAAGATAATGATGAGATTGGGGAAAGCGATCACAAATCACTTAGTTTAAATATATCAGGGAAATACCCAGATAACTGCAATCAAGTCTTTGTCCCAGATTTCTGCTTGGCTGACTTCATGGGACTGAGAAATTACGTGGGTGGGCTAAATTGGGATGACCTGACTAAGGGTCAAGTAGGTGGTGTTGGTTGCCAATATGACATGTTCCAGAGCATAGTGCTAGCTGCCCAAACAACGTTTGTTCCGAGTAGGGAAAAAAGATCTAACAAAAATGATCCCAAATGGATAAACAATAAATTAAAACATCTCATTGGTCAAAAGAGAGGCACATATAGGCGTATCAAAAGAGGGGAAGAGCAGTTAATAAATCAATATATTCAATTAAAGAGAGAAATAAAAAAAGGAATAAGGAAAACAAAAAGGGATTATGAGGCTAAAGGGGCCCTACATATCAACGCGGCGCGCGAGAAATTTTTTCGAAACAAATTGAAAACTGAGTTAACCATATTGAAAAATAGAGTAACTCTCTGGCTACACAATGGTACAAGAATCATTGTTCTACGACATTCCTACAAGGAATTATGGTCGTTTATAACACATATGGTGACGCCAACAACCGAAGTAGGCCGGCTGACATTCCGTGAATTTTCGTATTTTTTTCCCGATTTTTTTCCCTTAATTTCTTGTAGTATTCTTACTTATATAATAATTCACGATTTGGCATCATAACAGAGTGGGTGGAGCTTATAAGAAGACTTCCAGCCAATCAGGAACCTCTCTAGAACATTTGATTGCGTCAGCAGAAATTCCTGACTCAGGATAGCCGGGAAATATGCTTCATTATAACGCTATTATCAATACTACGGCTTTTATATCTATCACAATTGATCTATTATGACATATTAGGCAATATAAATAACAAATAACCATAGTAAATACTCCAGAATGAATAATATGTGGCATAATATGATCGCCGCCTGGCACCGCCTCCAAAGTATAAATATTACATCAGTTGGTGTGGGTGTTCCTTGGGAGTGCCATTCTCACTCTAGGGGACTTGTATTAAAGAAAACGAACAGGGCTAACTATGATATACACTCGTAATGCAAGATAAAGCTGAGAAAAATGTTATTTTGCTGCTGGAAATTTTTGTTTTCCTTGCGCGACCTTCCGGGCGGATTATCTCAGAAGTAAGTTATTCATCTATATATTGGATAGGAACCGTTAATAATCATAGGAATGAAATGAAACTCACAGACAACATAAAATAAAGGTTGTATTAATTTCTAATGGAACATTTTTGAGATATCGTAATTAGTTTTGATTTATGTGAGGTAAAAGGTCAGATATTTTCCAACATATAAAAACACACAAACTTTATTTTTTTTTAAGTATGAAGATAGGGATAAATTACAGTAACCTTTTCATTCGTATGCCAGATTAGCATTGTTTTATGCGTAGGTGAAGCCAAAACAGCTTCAACAAGTCCCACTACGACTTTAGAATTTTTTATATGTGATGTTTGGTAAAAAATTGATAAATAATTTTTTTTTCAGTTGTTTGTTGGGCGATCTTTTTGAAACTTGATACAAGTCAACTACAAACGTGCTTCTTAATGTACAAAAAAAATGAAAGAAATCGAACGAAAAAAAAAAAAAAATTAATCAATGAGTGCCCCTAAAGTCACAAGGGATTTGAAGACTAACCCAAAAGGGTTCTTTCATCTATACAGAAGTAAGATTAGGTACAAGATAGGCCCACTTAAGAGTAACTCAGGTCAGATATGTGTGAACTTTTCAACACCTACTTCCTCTCAATTTTTACTCAGGAAGATACTAGCGAAATTCCAGAAATAATAAATTATGTAGAACAGAACAATAATAAACTATACACTATTAGGGTAACTACTGACATGGTCCTCAGTCAAATAGAGAAATTAAAACATAACAAATCCCAAGGCCCTGATGAACTGTTTGCAAGGGTTTTAAAGGAATGTAAAGAGGAGCTTAGCAAACCTTTAGCTTATCTTTTCAATATATCACTACAAACTGCCATAGTGCCAGACAAGTGGAATATGGCTAATGTAATACCTATTTACAAGGCAAGTAACAGGTCCTTAGCTTCGAACTATAGACCAATTAGCCTTACCTCCATAGGGGGAAAATTTGTGGAATCAATAACTGCCAAGGCAATTCGTAGCCATCTTGATAGGCATAAATTGATTAATGAATCTCAGCACGGTTTTACTAAGGGGCATTCCTGTCTCACGAATTTACTAACTTTTTTCACGAAGGTATTTGAGGAGGTAGGTCATGGTATTGATATTGATGTTAAGTAAAAGGACACAATTGCAACTAATGTGACATTTTATTGTGGCAACGTTTCGCTCTCCAAGAGCTTTCTCAAGCCGTTACAAGCGATATATGGACACAGTTGGTATATATATACTGTCAAGGTGAGGTGAAAAAACTAGTGGTGTTAGAAGTAGTAGTGATATAAGTAGTATTAGTAGTAGTAGTAGTAGTAGTAGTAGAAGTAATACAATAAGGTAGAACAATCAATATGCACATGAGTAAAAGGTGATAAAACAAATACTTGGGTAGTATAACAATAGGTTAGACAAATATTTCTGCTGGAGGTTGAAATATAGAAGGCCAGTAGGAGTGTTCTACATCTACGATGTGCTAAATAAGCAGGAGAGACTATGTGATGGTAGGGTTTACTGTTTTCAGGAGGATTCTTGCTAAGACTTCAGAGATGGTGAAGCTGCCTTTGTTTTGTTTAATTGTGTTAGAAACAGAGATAAGTGCTGATTCAAGGCATTTTCGTCTACGGAAATTAGTTTCTTTGATTACTAGTCGGGCGTCTTTGAATTTCATGAGATGATTGTTGGAATTTCGGTGTTGTACGCAGGCGTTGTTCAGGTTATCGTTTCTGCATGCATTCATGTGTTCATTGATGCGTGTCTTGAGGTTTCTTGCTGTTTCTCCTACATAAATTCTGTCGCAGCCTCCACAGGGTATAGTGTAGACCCCTGAAGTCTTAGCAAGAATCCTCCTGAAAACAGTAAACCCTACCATCACATAGTCTCTCCTGCTTATTTAGCACATCGTAGATGTAGAACACTCCTACTGGCCTTCTATATTTCAACCTCCAGCAGAAATATTTGTCTAACCTATTGTTATACTACCCAAGTATTTGTTTTATCACCTTTTACTCATGTGCATATTGATTGTTCTACCTTATTGTATTACTTCTACTACTACTACTACTACTACTAATACTACTTATATCACTACTACTTCTAACACCACTAGTTTTTTTTTCACCTCACCTTGACAGTATATATATACCAACTGTGTCCATATATCGCTTGTAACGGCTTGAGAAAGCTCCTGGAGAGCGAAACGTTGCCACAATAAAATGTCACATTAGTTGCAATTGTGTCCTTTTACTTAACATATTGTCGGTAATTCTACCAATATTATTACATTGATATTGATATTGTGTATTTGGACTTCAGTAGGGCTTTCGATAGAGTTCCACATCAGAGGCTATCGAGGAAACAAGGCACACGGAATAGGAGGAGAATTTTTTTCCTAGGTAGAGGCATGGTTGATAAATAGGCAGCAGAGAGTTTGCATAAATGGGGAGAAATCAAAATGGGGGCACGTCACAAGCAATGTTCCACAGGGATTAGTGTTGGGCCCCTTGTTGTTCACAATTTACATAAATGACATAGATGAGGGAATAAATAGCGATAATGTATAAGCAAATTTGCTGATGACACCAAAATAGGCAGATTCAGTTAAATATATACAAATGCAAAGTTCTAAATGTTGGAAAGGACAATAACCATGCCACATATAAACTAAATAATGTAGATCTTAATATTACTGATTGCGAAAAGGATTTAGGACTTCTGGGTAGCAGTAATCTGAAGCCAAGACAACAGTGCATAAGTGTTCGCAATAAATGTAACAGAATCTTTGGCTTCATATCAAGAAGTATAAATAATAGAAGTCCTCAGGTTGTTCAACTTTATATATCTTTGGTTAGGCCTCATTTAGATTATGTTGCACAATTCTGGTCACCGTATTACAGAATGGATATAAATGCATTGGAAAACGTATAAAGGAGGATGACAAAGTTGTTAAATTAGACACATATGCAACACTTGGGTATCTTTATTGAGGAAACGTTTCGCCACACAGTAGCTTCATCAGTCCAATACAAAGTAGAAAGTAGTAATAAGAGGAGGAGTTTGAGGTAATCAGTCCCTCGGCCTGAGTCGATGTGTTCAGTCCATCAATCTTGAATTAAATCAGCATAAGGCAATAGAAGTTGCTTATATGACAGGAGATGAGCAGGAGGAGGCGGGGTCATAGTGGTATCATCCACTAGTCGAGGTAGGTCCTTGTCCAAAGGTTTGGACAAATGTTGAAGAATCCGTTTGTATCAAGATCCCAAGAAATTGCTGTGTCAGACAGGATGTAGATGAATGGTTCAGAGAACCGACAAGTTGTTAAATTAGACACTATGCAACACTTGGGTATCTTTATTGAGGAAACGTTTCGCCACACAAGGACCTACCTCGACTAGTGGATGATCACATGACCCCGCCTCCTCCTGCTTCATCTCACCTGTCTACAGTATATAAGAAACTTCTATTTGCCTTATGCTGTATTTAATTCAAGATTGATGGACTGAACACATCGACTCCAGGCCGAGGACTGATTACCTCAAACTCCTCCTTATTACTACTTCTACTTTGTATTGGACTGATGAAGCCACTGTGTGGCGAAACGTTTCCTCAATAAAGATACCCAAGTGTTACATATGTGTCTAATTTAACAACTTGTCGGTTCTCTGAACCATTCATCTACAAGATGACAAAGTTGATTCCATGTATCAGAAATCTTCCCTGTGAAGATAGACTGAGGGCCCTGAATCTGCACACTCTCTAGATAGGCGTAGAATTTGGGGGAATATGATTGAGGTGTATAAATGGAAAACAGGAATTAATAAAGGGAATGTAAATAGCATGCAGGACATGCAGCAATGGATTTAAGTTGGAAAAATTCATTGGATATTGGAAAGCACTGGTTTGGTAATAGAGATGTGGATGAGTGGTAAAACTCCTGAGTACCGTCATAGAAACTAAGACGTTGTTTAGTTTTAAAAATTGGTTAGATAAATACATGAGTGGGTGTGAGTTGGACCTGACCAGCTTGTGCTACTAGGTCACTTGCCGTGCTCCTTCCGTAGTGAATGGGACCTGACCTGACTACCTCGCATGGGCCAGTAGGAATGCTGCAGTGTTCCTTTCTTATGTTCTTATATACTGAGGAATGGATATAGAGTTACTAGAGACCTTAAAAACTCTTGTCCTGGGGGATCAGTCCATGCTTGTCATCTGGGAATCAGTAGATCTCTGTGGCAGCCTGAAGAAGGAATGTCTCAAGGAACTGGATCAAGGGAAGTAACCCAAGACATTATGTTAAGGCAAAGGAGTTCCTTGGAACTATGTGGAGTGGTAGTTCTAGTATCAGTAAAGCATGTTCTACTATAATATTGTGGGTGATTCTAATACAGCCTTTCCTCACTTAACGATGGAGATCTGTTCATAAGACCATGTCAGTAAATGAAATCGTCGCTAAGCAAGGAGCGTACTATAATAGTAGTGAGTTTGGTAGTCTGAGTCGTGCGTAAACGAGTAAAACTGGTACCTTGGCTTACGAGTGCCCCAACTTACGAGTTTTCCGAGTTATGAGCCATAACTCGGTTGATTTTTTGCTTTGAGTTACGAGTGAGCTTCAGATACGCCACCATTATATATATATACTATATGTATATGTTGTAGGGAATTGGAATTCTTTCTAATAAAAAATGAACGGTAATTAAGCAACGTAGCTTATTGACGAATCCACGATTTCGTAGCCATCTCCAAAGTCATTATAGAGGATTCATCCATTCCAACCCCTTGGGCTGTCAGAAATATGTGAGTTACATATAAAATTAATTGCCCCAGAGAAGCGTATATCATCATATTCAGTAAGTACAACTGAATATTTGAAGATTTCATAGTCACTGGTTTGGGCTAAAAAGCCCTTAAATCACCGGGTGAATGATAACTGTGCTTAGAATATAAATCATTCCTAACTGTGCAGTTACTAGAACATCTAAATGTCTGAGCAGACTTACCTCGGTATTTGTATCGGACCCTTAATTCACACCCGGAAAATGTTGTCTTGATTGGAGCACGCTGAGGAATGTTACCATTCTAGTTCAATGGTGTACACTCGCAATGTCACTACAATATTTGTCTGTTGCAGTAATTTGTCTACAAGAAGCTGAACACACTTCTCAGTAATATACCGCTATTTTGGATTGTCACTTTTCACTAAAACGCTCTGGAACAGAGTTCTTATCCATTAACCCGGTGTTAGTGGAGATTGATAGAGGTCGGAGGTCGAGGGCACACTCTAAATGTCCCTTTGTTAGGTCAATGCACTTGCCGCAACAGCTCCCGTCCCGTCGTTTATTTCAGTCTGATATCCTCTGCCCTCGCTGGCCCCAGTTTGCCCTGTATCACTGACCTAAGCACCATTTCCCTACTTGCTTAACACTGCAACAGTTGGCAACTCAAATGCTTGTGTTCTTTGAATATTTCAATCACTGAGAGTTCATGATTGTTCTTCAAGTGTATAAAGTGAAACAGGAGGTTTTTTGTACTTTTCCTGCTATGGCAAAGAGAGTCATTTTTCTCAAATGTCTGTCACTCATATACACTAACACTATTCTCAAAAGGCTTGGCATACGTGACCAAGATACATTGCGTACGTGACCTCTGACCTTCGAGAGTTCAAACATGTAGTAATTATTAAACTGTTGATCAGGAAGCTAGCAAGACGCCATCTGCCCCTTTCTTAGGGCTGGACCCTTCAGTAGGAAAGGGTTTGAAAGGGCTGAAAGGGCTGATACCCCCCTTGGAGAATTTTCTCCACACGGGGGGGGGGGCAGCAGAGGTTCACTGTAGGTGAACTATTCATCACTTAACATTAATTTGATTTTCTCACTTGCCACCACTGCTGCTTGTTTTTTTCTGAACAGCTTTAGTCTGTGGGGTTTCTGGAGAATCACTAATTTTATTTTTGTTTCCAACACTGTGTAATTATAACGGCACTAATTTACCTATTGTCCGCTTATTCACTACACCTTTGCTCAAAACATCAACAGTCCTGATGATTCCATTTGCATCACGATATATGGTCACAATTTTTCCAAGAGGCCATTGGGACCTCGGACCATCATTGTCAATAATCACTATGTCACCAGGTCTTAAGGACTTATAATTTTCTGGAACACCAGCTAGAAGTGTTCTCTCAATGAGGTGAGATAGTCTTCTCGCCAAATTTTCTCCCAGCGTTCAATCACTTTATTAAGGTGTTTGAATTTACATCTGAGTTGCTCAGGTTCAAAATAAGTAGGATCCTCTATGATTTCTTTATCATTCATGGGAGGAACAGGTTCGAGCCTCTTGCCATGTAGTAAATGAGATGGCCTTAACACTTCTAAATTGTCTAGATCATCAGTAGCTGTAGTAAATGAGATGGCCTTAACACTTCTAAATTGTCCAGATCATCAGTAGCTGTAGTAAATGAGATGGACTTA
>WNWK01011402.1:0-64674 GCA_009830355.1 Cherax destructor
GACAGGGTGACAGCAGTAAGACAAGAGAGAGATGATAGGTAGATTGCATATTCTTGGACTGCAAGAAGGCGTTTGACACATTTCCACACAAGAGATTAGTGCAGAAGCTGGAGGAACAGGCAGGGATAACAGGGAAGGCACTACAATGGATCAGGGAATACATGTCAGGAAGACAGCAGCGAGTCATGGTACGTGGCGAGGTGTCAGAGTGGACGCCAGTGACGAGTGGGGTTCCACAGGGGTCAGTCCTAGGACCGGTGCTGTTTCTGGTATTTGTGAAC
The DNA here is from genome assembly GCA_009830355.1 of Cherax destructor. Taxonomy (NCBI): domain Eukaryota; kingdom Metazoa; phylum Arthropoda; class Malacostraca; order Decapoda; family Parastacidae; genus Cherax; species Cherax destructor. Next base: position 282 of record WNWK01011402.1, read on the forward strand.
GACATGACGGAAGGAATAGACTCTGAAGTGTCCCTGTTTGCAGATGATGTGAAGTTGATGAGAAAAATTCAATCGGACGAGGACCAGGCAGAACTACAAAGGGATTTGGACAGGCTGCAAGCCTGGTCCAGCAATTGGCTCCTGGAGTTCAACCTCACCAAGTGCAAAGTCATGAAGATTGGGGAAGGGCAAAGAAGACCGCAGACGGAGTACAGTCTACGGGGCCAGAGACTACAAACCTTACTCAAGGAAAAAGATCTTGGGGTGAGTATAACACCAGGCACATTTCCTGAGGCGCACATCAACCAAATAACGTGCTGCAGCATACGAGCGCCTAGCAAACCTAAGAACAGCATTCCGACATCTTAATAAAGAATCGTTGAGGACCCTGTACACTGTGTACGTTAGGCCCATACTGGAGTATGCAGCACCAGTTTGGAACCAACATCTAGCCAAGCACGTAAAGAAGCTAGAGAAAGTGCAAAGGTTTGCAACAAACTAGTCCAGGAGCTAAGGGGTATGTCCTACGAGGAGAGGTTAAGGGAAATCGACCTGACGACACTGGAGGACAGGAGAGATAAGGGGGACATGATAACGACATATAAGATACTGAGAGGAATTGACAAGGTGGACAGAGACAGAATGTTCCAGAGATGGGACACAGCAACAAGGGGACACAGTTGGAAGTTGAAGACTCAGATGAATCACAGGGATGTTAGGAAGTATTTCTTCAGTCACAGAGTGGTTGGGAAGTGGAATAGTTTGGGAAGTGATGTAGTGGAGGCAGGTTCCATACATAGCTTTAAGAAGAGGTATGATAAAGCTCATGGCTCAGGGGGTGACCCAATAGCGGCCAGTGAAGAGGCGGGGCCAGGAGCTATGAATCGACCCCTGCAACCACAACTAGGTGAGTACAACTAGGTGCGTACACACGTGTGGTAATGCTTTACAGGGAGCAAAGTCAGCGTATTTTTCCAGAATGGTCTGTAAAATACCACTTTGGATAAAATACTTTGACATATCTTCAACATTTCTGAGTGAGTTATTTCTGAATTCATTAATTTTATCGCATTCCAGTACATAATGACGCAGGGTGTGACAATAGTCCATCTGGCAAAGTTTACATTTTGTTTGGTCTACATCTGGTGGTGGTGATTTAACCTGTCAAAGATACTTGTAACCCTCGTTGGTTGGAGTCGGATATACCAGAGATTTTGATATGCTGTCAGTCCCAGCTGGCATGTAGGTGATGGAGATCAATAAGACTCCCAGTCTATTTTGACGTCTAATGTCGGGATGAGTGATGAGTTTCGCAGATTATCAATTCATCAAAAGTGTTGAGGGGTTAATCAATTTCTCGCGCGAATATGACAATTATTCGAAAAAAAATATGATTCTGGGTTTTGTTTACAGAAAAATAGTGTAAGAATCTGGCAACATTTTGGTGAAAACCCCATCATAATATGATGCTTTTAAAGTAAATTATAGCTATTTGAAACATGTCTGCTGATGACCAGCCAGGTAAATATATGCGTGAGAGCCAGGTAATTTTTTTTTTTTTTTAATTTCCGTAAACAATAATTTATATTAAAACTCCATACAAACACGTACATTTATTGAGAATTATACCTCAAGGACATACTCAATATGTATAGATATAAACATTATCCACTTCCCTAACTCTACTCTAATTCAGAAACGCGTTACACCCCACATAAGACTTGCCCTATCCATCCTAACAACACTGCTCACACACTAAAACTCCATCTACCACTGCCCTCGGTGTTCTTTATTATAGAACCCATCCCAACTTATATTACATTTGTAACAATTACCTTTGTACATATACAGTAAACGCTATAATATACACAACTTTTTATAATTATGACATGAAAGGAGATAACAATATGATATATTAGCGCTATTAAGGATAGCGTAGGTATACGGCATGGTATAAACACATTGTAAATATTTGTAAACTAGGGAACATCTTCATACCAGTGTTGATACCAGTGTTGAATGGACTAAAAATCATCACTCTATGAAATTGAAACTTACATAATCATAATGTTGGCAATCTACTTGTGGGGCAGCCAACACTGGTTCAACCTGGAGAAACCCTATCTTGCATACTTTAGTCCGCTTGTTGCGTCTGTTTGGCATGTCTTAGTATGTGCCTCATGCCAACCAGCACCCAAAGGACCTACATACTCATTCATTCCATCTGTAAAGAACCCTGGTTTTATGAAAGTTAAGCCCGTTTCCCTTCGTCATGGAATTAGACGTAGTAATGACTGTACCGTGAAGTCTTGGTAATCGACCGGAAACTCGACCGCCCAACGCAGGCCATACAGGAGCTTGTTGCGACATTTCGTACGATACCAAGTCGCAGCAAGCACCTGTTTGCGATCATTGACCGACCTCTCCCGACACACCCATAACGTATACACATAATCGGTCACGATGTACCCTACTGCTCTTTGTACGGTTGTCGGAACCCCCCCCCCCCCCCACGTCGAGACTTAGCGCTCTAAGACTTTGAATGCCGCGTCCTCCCACAACACGTATAACTCTACTGAGCCATTCTCGTATAGACTGCAAGCATTCGCAAAAGTACAAACAATGATAAACATCGCCTATCTCGCCACAAACGTGACATCCCTTGCCTTCTAACATGCGTCGATTATATAACACCACCACAGATGGTAAGATGTTATGCAAAAACCTATAAAACACTTCGCTCACCTGAGGGAGGATTCGTAAGCCGTCGAAACGTCGCCAAATATCCGACCACGCGTATACTGGATAAAGGTAATGCACGGGAAGAATGACCGATTTTACTATTCCCCGTATGAGGACACGCACGCGTATCTTTTCCGGCTTTCGCACATAAATTAGGCAGCGAAGAATATCAATCCCGATTCGTCGTTCATTACCGCAGTACCATCTACAAACATATTCGTGCAGCTCTGTAAGGGACACCGACTCATTCGCCATTGCTGTCAGATACGCATGTTTAATGAACATCCCTATTGCATGTACATGTAAATCTATCAATCCGAGACCTCTGGATCTCACCGGTAAACATACTACGTCCCGTTGCAACCAATTACAGCTACTACCCCACACAAAACGATATACTCTGGTTAATAACCGTTGTACATCAACGCGCAGTATTGGAAAGTTGCATGTAACATGCCACACTTTAGCATAGAGCAACATGTTCGTAACAATTACACAGAGCCGACATACGATGGATGACATTATCTACTACGATGGACGAGTTATACTTTTGAGACTCCACCAGACTATGTTTATATGTAATCCCACAGATTAACTGGGTTACTCTATTCCAGACCCACCTCTGGGTCTCGCCTTCAACGACTGGCTGACCTAGAATTATAACGACCGTTTTATGCTGGTTACACCTCATGCCTGACGCCGGTCCGAATGCGCTAACCGTCTCCTGAACACGGCACATTTCACTAAATCCCTTTAGTATTACTATCGTGTCATCAACATATCCTATGATACTAACCGTCTCTTGGGTACTCAATCCATCACGCGGTATTCTATTTATACTAACAATGGCTCTATGAAAGGGATCTTGCAGTAGACCGAAGAACAATTGAGACATCGGGCATCCTTGACGGATGCCTCGTCCGACTGCTATGTTTTGACCTAGACTGCCATTAAGTTGAACACGCATACACGCTCCATTATATAAGGAACGCGCCCAATTAACTATCTTTCGCCCAAAACCTTGCCATTTCATGAATGTCCATAATGTTTCACGTTCTACGGTATCGTATGCTGCCTGCCAATCGACTGCTATAAGAACCCCTCCCTGTTCCCCCTCCTGACATTCATGTATATGAGTAGCAATAATACTATGTCCATAATTCATCGACCTTCCAGGGATCCCACGCTGCCCTGGATGTATTATTTTATCGATCACCCCCTTTACACGATTTCCTAAGCTCTTCACGAAGATCTTATAGTCGCTACATAACAGAGTAATCATTCGATTATTTGTAATGTATGAACAAGTCTCCTTTTTCGAAACTAAAACAACGACCCCCGTTTTCTGTTGCAAACCTAACTCACTACGTTCTTTCATTTCATTGAAAAGTGTTACTAGAAAGTCCAAATAAAACTCGCTGGGGATTCCGTCTATCCCAGGAGATTTACCTACATTCGTTCTTTGTATGGCAGACCAGATTTCGTCAGCTGTAATTAACCCATCTAACAATTCTCTATCATCATCATTTAAATTACACGGTATATGATTGCCGAATGACTCAACCGCCTGTCTACTGACACCTCTACTCAAAGTGTGCTTGCGAAAATATGTGTTGACATAAATTCCCATCCCTTGGTACTGTTTAATATACTATCCGTACGATACACTTCCACGCCTTCTGATGTTTGCATACTCATGACAGACGTCGCTCACCTTCGGCTACTCTGCGCACGCAAAACAAAAGCGGACAGACGGTTTTCCCACAGTGCTGTTCGACTCCACTAGTAATTCTTGCTCCGTTAAAAAGTTCGTCATGTAATGAGCATAACGTACTTCTTAGTGCCTCAATCTCTGTCACTGAATAAGATGCTCTAGGAAGATAACCCGCATCGAGTTGGCTTTGAATATATTTGATATAACCAGAACGAAAGTGATAATCTATTTTGCTCTGTTCAATGAAGAATTCGCGGACTATACTTTTCCCATTGTCATCCCACCACTTAATTATATCATCACTATCCTTACTGCTTCTCCACGTGCTTTCCCACACCTGCCTAAATACTTGTCTCACTTCCACCTTCCGTAATAAAGACACGTTCATTTTCCAAAACCTTGGAAAAAAACTTTGGCAACCCCTCCCATGACAAGTCTATTACCGCACGATTGTCTGTACATCCAACATCGGTATGATTGACACGCTTCACGGTCACTCCTCTCGACGTATATATACGATCGAGGCGCGCCGCATACCCTCGTCGAACGAAAGTATGCACCACGCCTCCTACTACATCGCCACCAACATCAATGAGACCGACGTTACGTAACAGGTCTCCTAATTCAGGTAATAAGACTTCCCTTCCTTGCGGTTCAACGTCCTTACGTCGAACTACGCAGTTCCAGTCGCCACTGACGACAGTAATGACTGGTAGTGAACGCAGATGGTAAACTAAGGAGTCACGGTAAAACCGTAATTTGACCCGCGAATCACTTTCGGCCGGCCCATATACACCAATGAAACACAGTTATAATACCCCACTTCCCCTCTAGGCGAATAACCCTACTGTCAATTCCTACTTCCCATCTCAATACATACATGGAACGGACTTAACTCTCGAATACAAATCGCCACACCTCCTTTCAATCTTGGGGAATTCGTCCCATACACACTATAACCATCCACCTGCAATTTAGTAACCTTACGAAAATTGTGTTCTTGTATGAACACCACATCAGCGCCACACCTGCGCAAAAAACCTTCAACAGCATGTCTTTTATCACTATCACACATTCCATTAGCATTTAGAGTTACACACTTGAAGGCAGTTGTATATATGTCTCCTCATACTCATTCGGCACCACTGATACTTTCGTGTATAATATATCGCTTGTCTCTGCACTATGACATTGGCTAGGCGAGTCACCAATACCAGGATATGAATATGCACCAGATATGTCCTGTCCCGGTGTTTCAATCCATTGCTTCTTGCCGGGCCTTTGTCCGGGTGTGACGATATCGTCACTCCCTGCTGACATGGTGTTTCTCTTCCGCGACGTACTTTTTACTACGATACTCGTCGTGGGTGACGCCTCAGTCTGAACGCTCACCGGCACCTCTATGACGGCTACCGGCGTACCCACATCACTAATGTTTGGAGTCGGTGGCCCTACACTTAAATTTATGTCTGGAACACTACTCTCTGCACTCATTGTAGGTGATGCCTCAAGGCCTATATCCTGTACATGAAAGGCCACGTCGTCACTGGCATTGTGAGCATCACCTCGGTTTGATTGCTGAGGATTTACTGGGCGTGCATACCCTGGTGACGTTGGTAACGTCACATATATTGAATCTTCTGATGCTGCTGAAAACGCTTCATCACTCCATGCATCAGTGGACTTCCTCTTTTTCGTTTCACCGCCAACCTGTCCATCACCAGGTACCGACGATGGGGTTTCTTGATGGTCTGCTCCCGGTCGCCTTTGCTTCTCACACTGAGCAGCCACATGTCCTACCGACCCACAGAGTCGACACATTCGTCGTTCGCCATTATACGTGACGTACAACTGTGTCTTAAATGCTTCTAACATTACATACGACGGTATCTGCGCTTTCAATGACATTTTGATCAAATACGTGCCTTCTGGAAGCCCCTCGTAGGATCCACTTGTCCACCGACCCATCGTTGTAGAGTAGATGTTCCCATATGCCTCGAAAGCTGTCCTGATGTCATAGTCATTTGCCTCAAAAAGGATGTTACATGCACGGACAAGCGTGTATGACCTGGACACGTCATGTAGACATACTTCAATAGCTGGTGTGACTTGGAAACGAGCGTCTTCAAAGTTTGCCACTACCCTCTCATACACACTGGCCGACGTGAATTTGATGAAGATTCTCTTAACTCCATTTAGGGATATTCCATACACCTCGCTATTCTCGATGGCATATGTCTCACGTACGATCTGCGGAAGTAAGACAGGTAAGGACGGACCTGTCAGGGACCCACGGGTTAACTCGACACAGACAGTGTTCTTGCAACGCCTGCTAGACTCCGCCATATTGGCTACCACCTATTGTTATGTGAGAAAACCACGAGAGGGCAGCACAACCTCTCACCGTGAAGGCTGAGGTGCGTCTGTCCTTTCAAAACTACCGTTAACATCTTATCTCCCTGACACCCCACCATCAGCTAACTTTTTTATTTTTTTTATTTAAAAAAAAAATTATGTACAAAGCACAAACATATAATAATAATAAAAAAAAGACATTATAAACATACAGCTAAACGACACTACAACCCATTCCCTGGACTTCATGGAAAGTATCTTAACCTAACCCTATAGTACTTTATAACAGTGCATGCCATTCCATTCACCAAAATAAAAGAGTACCCAAACCTCCCTAATTTAAATTCATTTAACATCAACAGTATCAAAATTTATTCCTTAGAACCCCTCAGGCCCTATATCTGTAAGCACCCTTGACAAGCCGTCCTTGTGCTTTTACAATAAAATTATAAAAACCTTCACCATAACAGACACCACTTCCCCTAACATAAAGCGACCATCCCTCATATTTTATTTTGTATAAAAACATTTATTATACTAACCACACAAATACATACAAGGGGAACCGTGTAACAACCAGTCATACATACACACACAAATATAACATTGTAAAAATATAAACGTAACCGAAACCTTTATCTGTTATACAATGTAACAGTACATACATTCAAATTCAAATTCAACTTTATTTCTGGTAATATTACAAAGTGGTTTGTACTTATATTATTTATACATTTTATGAAGTAGATATTACAAGATGGCCAATAATATGCCTAGGTATGCCTAGGCTTTTCAGGCAGTCTTATGATAGGTCTTACTCAATAGTGACACAATGATTATACTGATATTAAGGTTAGGTAATTGTAGTGAATAACTAAGCTTACAAAATTGAGGTTTACAAAATTGAGGTACTGAAATTCAAACATTTAAGAATTTAACAATTAGTTTAAGAATTTAACAATTAGTTTAAGAATTTAACAATTAGTTTATATATTAATGGTAAAGGTGATGTATTGGCATAATACCGTTTCTATATTGAAGTGTCTTAGGCAAACTTATGACTAGCTTAAGAATTATGAAGCAATAGTTGTATTAGAATTTTGGTTAGTCATGTGCAAATTAAGGGGAATCACAGATATCAATAAGTGTATTTTGCTGTGGATATGTGCAAGATAAAGTAGTTTTCATGTGGTTAGCTACCGGTTGGGTGCGTAAGTGAGATAAGATATTTTTTAACGGTGCTTTTGAAAATGGAGGTTGTGTCTGCAGTTCTAGAGTTTTCAGGCAGGGAGTTCCAGATTTTAGGCCCTTTTATGCGCATTGAATTTTTGTATAGATTTAGTTGGACACGGGGAATGTCAAAGATATGTTTGTGTCTGGTATTATGTCTATGGGTCCTGTCACAACTGTCAAGAAAGTGTTTTAGCTCAGGGTTAAAGTTGGAATTTATGGTTCTATAAATGTAGATAGCAGAGTAGTAAGTATGGATGTTCTGAACAGTGAGTAGGTTTAGGTCTTTGAAGAGTGGGGGGGTGTGCTGCCTAGCGTTGGATTGTGTGATAATTCTAACTGCGGCTCTTTGTTGGGTTATTATTGGCTTTAGGTGGGTAATTGCTGTTGATCCCCATGCACAAATGGCATATGTGAGGTTGGGATAGATGAGTGAATAGTATAGTGTGAGTAGGGCTGATTGTGGTACATAATACCGTATCTTAGAGAGGATCCCCACAGTTTTGGACACTTTCTTTGTTATGTGTTGGATATGGGTGCTGAATTTCAGGCTGCTGTCAAGGTGAAGGCCCAGGAATTTGCCCTCATTATGTTTAGCAATAGGAGTAGTGTTGATCTTAATGTTTAATTGTGCATCACCTGCTCTGTTGCCAAACATAATATAGAAGGTTTTATCAGTGTTGAGTGTAAGTTTATTGGCTGTCATTCATGTTGATATTTTTATTAATTTGTCGTTAACAATGGTGTTGAGTGTGGCAAGATTTGGGTGGGAGATGACATAAGTTGTGTCGCCAGCAGGGGACCAAGGACACTTCTCTGCGGTATTCTGGTGTCAAGTGGTAGTGTCGTGGAGGATGTGTCTTTAATGGTGACATACTGATACCTATTAGTGAGGTAGGATTTGAAGGATGCAAGTGCATGACCTCTTATTCCATAGTGGTCAAGTTTGTGGAGTAGGATGCCGTGGTTTACTGTGTCGAAAGCTTTCCTTAGGTCAATAAAAAGTCCTAATGGATATCATGCATATAAAAAGAGGCACCATTTCTCCCTGTATAGCTTTATATGGTGAACATTATCTTACTATTATTCCCCATAATCCCTCATCAACCCAAGACATTTTAAGCATATTAAGCATATATGATCTGAACCCTTATGTCAGTCTTTATATACTCATGAAAATACAACTCTGCACAATACACACACCAAACCCAAACCCCACATAAATCTAGTATCCCTCATGTGTACATTGTACACTAAAACAATGATCGATTCAATTGAAGATCTGGTATAGTATTTTATATACCCCTTACTTTCCGTGACTTGACAATAAACAACATCATATTACACATATCCCCTCAGATAAACTCCACTACAGATCATGTATTTTGTACCATGTACAAGTTTACAAATTTTTCACCTAGCCCTGTAGGCGAACCACACAATTCCTAATATATCCATACCGTAATCCCATACTTTTCCCTTCACATTCTCTTCATGTACATCATGACATAATCGCCCCTAGGTAAAAAAAGCACATACCTTAGCTTTATAAATTACACACATATATAACACAAAGCAACAAATTCTTACACTACTGTCCATTACCTGGAGATTTACCTGGAGAGAATTCCAGGGGTCAATGCCCTAGTGGCCCGGTCCGTGACCAGGCCTCATTAAGTTTATTTAAATCACATGTGAACAAATAGTCCTTTGGTCCAACCAATACATACCTTAATTGCCAATAGCTGAACTAAGATCTTTTCTCCCTAACCCTAAGCTAAAAACTAAATTTCACAAACCATACAAATTACCATTATCAATGTCATTTGCCGCCTGGCCTCTGTGCTGAGGGGTTCTCTTGCTGCTGACTCCTGGCGGCCGACGAGCGAGTTACTAATTTTCAGCAATATGGCGTCTGGGGGAAGGAGGAGGATCAACACGGTGTGTGTTGAGGTCTTACAAGGAGCAGTGTACCCAGACAACACGACTGTTTTATTGCCTGCCAAATCTTTGTGATGCATATGGCATTCATGCTGAGGAATTGCAAGGGATATCACTGAATGGTGCGTACCGCATCTTTGTCAAGTTTGCAATGGTGGCGGCATACGAGCACATCGTGGAAGGCTTTCAGGATAAACAAATGGTGATCAACGCTGGATTGGAGGTATGCTTGAGGGATGTCTCCTGATAGTATACCTTTATTCGAGTTCGCAATGTCCTATTTGAAGTTGATGATGTGGATATTCGTCAGGCGTTCCAGCAATTTTGAGTGGTCCATACGGCTGTGATGGGCAAATGGACCGACGGAATTTACGCAGGCTTACAGGAAGGGTCATATTCCCTTAAAATGACTCTATGATGGCCTATACCTTTGTATGTTGTCCTTGATGAATTTAGGACTCAAGTCTACATCACATACGCCGGCGAGCAACGAACGTGCAGACTATGTGGGACGTATGATCATGTTGCAGCTGCTTGTGGGAGGAGGAAGGACCGCCGTCATATAGAACGAATGGAGGAAACGGAGGTTGACAAGGCAGAGAGTGTGGTGCCAGTACCACCTAGTGTGGGACAGAGTAAAATGTGGAGTGATGAGGTGGACGAGCCAGGCGTCACCTGTGAGACTCTGCCTGAGGGCTCGGATGCAGAAAAGCCAGAGGATGGGGGTTGCACCTGTGGATGAGGGGATTTTGCAGGGGGACTTGCCTCCTGTTTTGCAAGATGCCCTCAGAGATTTCCTTGGCACGCCCGAAGAGGAGTCCCCTTTAGAGCCTGGTGATGGGCATGTGGAGCCTTTGGAGCTGCCTGGGGAGGGTGGGCTTACATCACATGATGGGGAGTCTAACCTGGTGGTGCAGGATGTGGTGGCTGTAGTCCACAGGCAGGATGAACAGTTGGAAAATGTGGCTATGGAACATAGTGGTGATTCATGTAAAAGGCCTGTGGGTGGGTTCGATGAGGACGTGATCACACCCGCACAGTGAGTTTGTACAAAGCTATGGGTAGCTGTGGCCCACAGGGGACAGGGTGGGGTGTCAGGAAGAGAAGGGCCTAAACGTGGTCAGGGGCGAAGGAGAAGGGGGGAGGAGTGTCTTAGGCAAACTTATGACTAGCTTAAGAATTATGAAGCAATAGTTGTATTAGAATTTTGGTTACAGTCATGTGCAAATTAGGGGGAATCACAGATATCAATAAGTGTATTTTGCTGTGGATATGTGCAAGACAAAGTAGTTTTCATGTGGTTTAACTACCGGTTCGGTGCGTAAGTGAGATAAGATGTTTTTTAACAGTGCTTTTGAAAATGGAGGTTGTTTCTGAAGTTCTAGAATGTTCAGGCAGGGAGTCCCAGATTTTAGGCCCTTTTATGTACATTGAATTTTTGTATAGATTTAGTCACAACTCTCAAGAAAGTGTTTTAGCTCAGGGTTAAAGTTGGAATTTATGTTTCTATAAATGTAGATTGCATAGTAGTAAGTGTGGATGTTCTGAACAGTGAGTAAGTTTAGGTCTTTGAAGAGTGGGGGGGGGACGGGGTTGCCTAGCGTTGGATTGCATGATAATTCTTACTGTGGCTTTTTGTTAGGTTATTATTGGCTTTAGGTGGGTAATTGCTGTTGATCCCCAAGCACAAATGGCATATATGAGGTAGGGATAGATGAGTGAATAGTATAGTGTGAGTAGGGCTGATTGTGGTACATAGTAATGTATTTTAGAGAGGATCCCCATAGTTTTGGACACTTTCTTTGTTATGTGTTGGATATGAGTGCTTAATTTCAGGCTGCTATCGAGGTTAAGGCCCAGGAATTTGCCCTCATTATGTCTAGCAATAGGAGTAGTGTTGATCTTAATGTTTAATTGTGCATCACCCACTCTGTTGCCAAACATAATATTGAAGGTCTTATCAGTGTTGAGTGTAAGTTTATTTAATGTCATCTATGTAGATAGTTTCGATATGTTCGACCCAGGCCCCTTAACAATGGTGTTGAGCGTGGCAAGATTTGGGTGGGAGATGACATAAGTCGTGTCATCAGCAAAGAGTATTGGTTTCAGGTGTTGTGATACATTGGTCGTGTCGAGGAGGATGTGTCTTTATTGGTCACATACTGGTACCTATTAGTGAGGTAGGATTTGAAGTATGCAAGTGCATGACCTCTTATTCCATAGTGGTCAAGTTTGTGGAGTACGATGCCATGGTTTACTGTGTCGAAAGCTTTCCTTAGGTCAATAAAAAGTCGTAATGGATATTCCTTATTTTCCAGTGCTGTGTAAAGCAGGTCTATCATTTTTACGATTGCATCGTTAGTGCTTTTTTTTTTCCTGAAACCAAATTGGCAGGGGTTGAGTATGCCTTGTGTCGTTATAAACGAGTATAATCTCTTGTGCACAAGTTTCTCGAAGATTTTGGATAGCAACGGTAGATTTGATATAGGCCTATAGTTGTTTACGTCTGTGGGGTCACCACCTTTGTGTATTGGTGTAACCCTTGCTGTTTTGAGTAGTGTCGGGAAAGTGCTAGTTTCTAGCGATTTGTTAAAAAGTAATGAAATAGCATGTGAAAGGACATGAGCAGCTCGTTTGTATATTAATGGTGGGACTTGTGACAGATTCCCTGATTTATTTTTAAGTGACTTGATTATCATGATTATTCAGTGGGTTCAGTAGGTGCAAGATAGAAGGAGGATGGGAAATTCCCATCTAGGTAATCACTTGCTCGGGCGTTGGTATCTGGGATTTTACTGGCAAGATTTGATCCTATGGTTGAGAAGAAGTCATTTATCTTGTTTACTGTATCAATAGGCTGTAGTGGTGTTTCGTTTTGTTTTGTTAGGACAATATCCCTAGTTTTTTAGTTGTGGGTGCCCAGAATCTGTGAGAGTGTTCTCCATGTCTTTTTTATATCTCCACTTGTTTCAGTGAATCTGCTGGAGTAGTACAATTGTTTGGCTTTTTTTATTAGTTTGGTGAGAACTGATGAATTGTGTTTAATAAAATCTTTATGTATGAATTCCCGTCTATATTGCTTTTCATATTGATGTTTCTTGTTAATGGATTTTAGTAAGCTGTTAGTTAGCCATGGGCAACCTAGCCGTTTATTCGTAATCTGTTTCATTTTTATAGGACAATGTTTGTTGTATAGTCTATGTAATTTATTAAGGTGTATTAAGTTCCCATTATGGTGTGTTTGCATATGGTTCCTATATTTTAACCCACTTGGGTATGAAACGTTTTCCATTATGATGTATGCAACGCTTAGGGTGTTTCCTGAGGTGGGTTTCCCGAGGTGGGTTTCCCGAGGTGGGTGTGGAAACTTTTTTAGTCACTAAAAGTTCCACAGGGTAAGTGAGCCGTTAGGAGCCTTAAACATACCGTGGATCGGCCCTCGGAGTTCAGGAACCCACACTCCCAACCAAAACATACACAGATTTGAGCCAATGAAGGTAACTATTATGTACATTTTAATTGATAGATTTATTCACCTAGGAACACCTAGGCAAGTTTGTACAGTTAGAAACTAATAGTAGGATTATTAAGGCAACGTTAGATATTAATACTGTAGCTCTAGCACCCTAATATAGGTAGTTATAGGCCTGAATAGGCAAGCATTAGGTTATGTTAGCTAGAGACAACTGGCAGCCCACACTTGAATCTAAGCCGTGTGGGGGTCACGAATCGTGACCTACGTCCTTACCAGACCAGACTCCACCCGTAGAAGACGTGCTGTGATCCAACAGCATTCCCCACGTGACCCAACATCTGTCTTGGGGCCACGGAGGAGATCCCGAAGTACCGTGGACATCTCACTCCATCCAGACCCGTTACAGTAAGACTAGGCTTTCTTTCTCTCAGTATCTGGCCAGTTTTCTGGGGGAAACGTTAGTGAGTTATCTGTGGGTCTTAAACAGACGGACGCCTTTGTGTTGGTATGTACCAGCGTCGTCTCTTAAGTTCAAGTCTGGAAGCTAGTGTTACTTACTGCATAAATTGCTCATGGGATATCCTAGGAACCAGGGAACTCTGAGGTGCAGGCAGGACACTAATTATTCCATCTTTTGCAAAGTTTCTCCACTGCACATGGTGTTAGGAGAGGGTTATAGATAAGGAAGATCAGGACACACATAGCCACCCTTTTTTTTCCAAGTAAGTAAACTCCCTTCCAGTATTGTGTAGGCAGTGTGGGATTCCCCTTACTGCAATTAGCTAGAAATTTGTTCCTTAGCCACTTGTAAGTCTGAGAGAAGTGTCTCATAGTGTCGGTGTCAACAATGCTTGCCCAGAGTGCAGCTTACAAGGGGGCAGTCCCCAAACAAGTTTCTATATGGTCCTTCGATAACCGAGATGTGGGATAGCTAGTTTAGCAGACACATTAGTCTTAATTAGCTAGACCACAGTTAATGTACCAGTCATTTTCGAAGCTAGGTTAAGTTTTCACACCTAGGCCCAAAGACTTACTCAAGCTAGGTTAAGCTAACTAATCAGAAGTTTATTATTACAGTAATCTACAGGCAGCCAAGTAGGTTAGTTAGCTTGTGAGTTATTTATTTACAGTGATTTGCAAGGCAGCAACAGTTAGGGTAGGCCTCTGCAATATTTATAACAGTTATAACAGCTAGGTCAGATTTAACCCAGCTATTATTTACCTTGCAAGCTAGATTCAGGCTAGTTGCACACTAATTTCAACAGTTATAAAGTTAGGCTAGGAGTTACCTTCCTCAACTAACTACAATAATTAAACAATCTAGGCTCAGTTAAGCCAAAGCTAATTACACAATATTACTTATTTACTGTTTATAATTTGATTTACTGAATTTATTTTGTGATTATCCAAGTGAATTTAATTTACAAAGACTACATATTTTTACTGTGTGAATTTTATTGTATTTGACTATTTTATTTGGATTTGCAGCTCAGTCCTGTAATTATTTACTGAGGTGTACAGAGTTTCTAGGTTGCTATAACAACAAGATACATTTTAGTTGGGTTTGAGGGCTTCCATGTACATTTCTTCTGAGTTAAGTCAATATCTGTAGTAGTCGTCGCTTGTTGAGGGCTTTGGTCTCACTTATTCTCACCTAATACCGTATCGTACTGTGGGCTAATAAAGTACAATTAGTGACACGCTCTTAACTAAACCACAACAATGACAAGGAGAATCAGAGAGTACCTGCCCATTTCAAGTCACAAAGGGTCTATGAGTGCACAGGAGACGTAGTCAAGGTAAGAGAGTCAAGATAACAGACAAGATGCAGATGTAGACTGAAGATCTGAGAAGTGTTTAAGCTTTAGAGGAAAGCTAGCAGACTTTGAGACAACCTACAAAGAGTATGAGGCAGAGCCCTTGCAGCGAGGAGTCAGAGGATATTGTCAGAAATTTAGAGGTGTACAGGGAGTTTCTAGGTTAGCTTTCATAACAACAAGATACATTTTAGTTGGGTTTGAGGGCTTCAGTGTACATTTCTTCTGAGTTAAGTCAATATCTGTAAGTAAAGTCGTCAAGCTTGTTGAGGGCTTTGGGTCTCACTTATTCTCACCTAATACCGTATCGTACTGTGGGGTGGGCTAATTAAGTACAATTAGTGACACGTTTTAACTAAACCACAACAATGAAAAGGGAGAATCAGAGAGACTGCCCCATTTCTAAGTCAGCTAAAGCGGTCTATGAGTGCACACAGAGGCGTAGTCAAGCGTGTAAGGTCAAGATAACAGACAAGATGCAGATGTAGATCATGAAGATCTGGAGAAGTGTTTAAAGCTTTTAGAGGAAAAGCTAGCAGACTTTGAGACAACCTACAAAGAGTATGAGGCAGGAGCCCTTGCAGCAGAGGAGTCAGAGGATATTGTACAGGAAATTCAGGAGGACTACGACGAGCATGAGGCTCAATGTAAAGCAGAGATGAAACTCTGCAAACAGTTAATGAAAACATTGAAGGCTGATGCAGCAAGGGCAACAAATAATAGTACAAGGCACGCAGGCCACCACAGTCCCCCTAGAGTGTTACCCAGATTGCCTACATTGAATTTACCAATGTTTGATGGAACCTTGACAGAGTACATTGCTTTCTGGGATCAGTTTAAATCACAGATAGATGACAGGGATGATTTGTCCGATGCCACCAAATTACAGTATTTACGTTCACAGCTCAAGGGTAAAGCCCTGGACTTGATCCGGCATTACCAAACCACGGATATTAATTATCAACATGCCAAGGATCAACTAAAGAATACGTATGGCAACACAGAGGAGATAATGATAGCTATATTTTATCGATTGTCCGATCTTGAGGTTTGCCGTCATGACCGTCAGAGCTTAGAGAAGTTCCAAATCGAAGTTATGAGTTTGACAAATAGTCTCAAAGATCTATATGATTGGGGTAACGCAGAATGGATGGTCAGTCAGACGATCCAAAGGAAACTAGCTAGCACTACAGTACACGAGTTACATTTGAAGTATAGGACTAACCGGTTCACAGTGCAACAGATCGTTGAGGGGTTGGGCGATATCATGATTCACCTGAATATAGGTCAGGGGGAGAGACCACCCGCCAGGGTGAAATCGTTTGACCGCTCCGAAAACTCGGGAGATCAATTTAAAGCTCATAACACTAACGTTGGGGTGTACTATAGCAAAGAAGTGTCTAAGACAAGGACCTCTAAGCAGACCCTCAGAGACATTCGTACCAGAATATGCGTGTTCTGCGAAGGTGAACACACTAGCACGAGTTGCTCTCGGTATGCAACACTGAGCAGTAGGCGGCAGAGACTAAAGGAGTTGCAGCTATGCTTAAGGTGTTGCGGAAGACATGATTCAGAAGATTGCCAGTCACATCTTTCAGAGTGCTATAATTGCCGGAAAGGTAAGCACCATACTGTACTATGTCACAACAATTTAAGGGAACTCCAGGCTAGTAGGGACGTTTCTCCAGTAGAGATAGAAGGCGAGCCCGAGCCTGAAGTAGTAGCCAGCGTGATTAGTGTGGGCAAAGTCTCTAATCTGAGTGAGAAGCACAGAGCTGCTGCCCTACCTACAGTCATGGCAGGGGTTGTGAACGGGAACAGATCCGAAACAACCCGATTATTCTTCGACTCGGGGGCACAAGTGTCCATGATAACAGAGAAGTTGGTGGCTAAGTTAAAGTTGAAGGCCACCGACAAAGTTAATGCGACATTGGGAGGTGCTATAAGTCAGGGCCCGCCCAAGTCTTATGATGTTGTGGATGTCACTGTTAAACTGGGTGGACATCGCAGAAATATTACAGCTTTGGTAGTAAAGACGTTACCTGCAGCTATTACGACCAGAGGTCTTACAGCAGCAACCAAGCGATTGAAAGACCTTGGTGTGAAGCTGGCAGACCAGGACATTACCACTGACACAGTCAGAAATGTAGGTATCCTGGTGGGAGCCAACTATCTAGATGACTTCCTGTCTACACGACGGACTGTTAAGGAAGGAATTGGTTTATACAGATCCCCAGCAGGATATATCATCGGTGGCAGAATTCCTAATGAATTCCCTGCAACGCCAGAGAGGGGGGAAGCTCACACCACGATAGCTGGGGGAGTAGTGATAATGAATGTTAGTGTACACGACGAACCGCCGGGTAAGCCAAACCAAGTAGGAAGTGACGAACACTTAGCCACCTTGGGGAGACGCTTTTATGGGGTACCTAAAGAGGGAGATAGATTGTCATTAAACCCAGGGAACCTCATATCAGTGGGAAGAAGGGCTACCAGGGTATATGGGCCACTGGGTGGGAAAGTATGAAGCTGCTCAGACAAGGCTAGACATGTGAAAGACATTAAAGTTAAAGGGAAGGGTGTTAAGATCACCGGAACCCATAAGTTTACACCCCCAGCAATCCACACGGCGGAAACTAGACAGTCGGAGTTAAACCAGAGTCTGCTCGACGAGAGTGGCCGGACAGCACTCATGTCCAGGGCCCACCGTAAGGGCTTGCGGAAGGTGAACTTGATGTAGACTTATCGTCTACCTTCGTCGGCGGGAGGATGTGGAAACTTTTTTAGTCACTAAAAGTTCCACAGGGTAAGTGAGCCGTTAGGAGCCTTAAACATACCGTGGATCGGCCCTCGGAGTTCAGGAACCCACACTCCCAACCAAAACATACACACATTTGAGCCAATGAAGGTAACTATTATGTACATTTTAATTGATAGATTTATTCACCTAGGAACACCTAGGCAAGTTTGTACAGTTAGAAACTAATAGTAGGATTATTAAGGCAACGTTAGATATTAATACTGTAGCTCTAGCACCCTAATATAGGTAGTTATAGGCCTGAATAGGCAAGCATTAGGTTATGTTAGCTAGAGACAACTGGCAGCCCACACTTGAATCTAGGCCGTGTGGGGGTCACGAATCGTGACCTACGTCCTTACCAGACCAGACTCCACCCGGAGAAGACGTGCTGTGATCCAACAGCATTCCCCACGTGACCCAACATCTGTCCTGGGGCCACGGAGGAGATCCCGAAGTACCGTGGACATCTCACTCCATCCAGACCCGTTACAGTAAGACTAGGCTTTCTTTCTCTCAGTATCTGGCCAGTTTTCTGGGGGAAACGTTAGTGAGTTATCTGTGGGTCTTAAGCAGACGGACGCCTTTGTGTTGGTATGTACCAGCGTCGTCTCTTAAGTTCAAGTCTGGAAGCTAGTGTTACTTACTGCATAAATTGCTCATGGGATATCCTAGGAACCAGGGAACTCTGAGGTGCAGGCAGGACACTAATTATTCCATCTTTTGCAAAGTTTCTCCACTGCACATGGTGTTAGGAGAGGGTTATAGATAAGGAAGATCAGGACACACATAGCCACCCTTTTTTTCCAAGTAAGTAAACCCCCTTCCAGTATTGTGTAGGCAGTGTGGGATTCCCCTTACTGCAATTAGCTAGAAATTTGTTCCTTAGCCACTTGTAAGTCTGAGAGAAGTGTCTCAGAGTGTCGGTGTCAACAATGCTTGCCCAGAGTGCAGCTTACAAGGGGGCAGTCCCCAAACAAGTTTCTATATGGTCCTTCGATAACCGAGATGTGGGATAGCTAGTTTAGCAGACACATTAGTCTTAATTAGCTAGACCACAGTTAATGTACCAGTCATTTTCGAAGCTAGGTTAAGTTTTCACACCTAGGCCCAAATTATTATTATTATATTGTTTCAATATTTGTGTTTTATATTGTCTTATAATTTTGCAATGTAATAAAGTTTCTTCGGGTTGCCGTCTGTATGATACAGACGTGTAAGTGCTAAGCTCTCGGGTGAGGACTATTTTTGTATCTTTTGTCATATTGTCACTTATGCTCTTTAGTGTGCCTTTTGTGTTTTATGCCCTTCGGGGTTTTATGTACATCCGGGTTGTTATCCTTTTCCTGTTCATGGATGTTAAGTATTGGGTGATATGTATTTCTGATTTTGTGCATTGTATAGTTTTGCTTTTGTATGTTTTCTTAAGTAGGTAAAATGATGACCTTTTGTTGTTGCATTGCCAAGCAAAGGACAGTTAGTGCTTGTAAAATGACAGTTTTCCACTCTGTATACTGTTTCTGTCTTTGTCATGTGTGTTGTATTTTATTTTTTCAATAAAATATAAAAAAAAAATAGTAATCAATGGAACAACCTGTCCCCAGTATATGTTTCTACTGTATTACTTACATATACCAGAAACTCTAATAACACTTAATTATCACTATGGTCAAGAAACGGCCATACATCCACATCACATCAAATACAGAACATTAGTAAAGGTGACAACTCACATAATAAATTTAATTTTCTCATAAATTGACATTTGTCCCTATGACCATGAACTTTGTTACCTACATCAAAACGCAAGCAACGAACAGTACCATACATAAATCCCGTACTTTCTCCTCCAAATTTTCTAATTTTAGTGTTCTTAATATCAAATCCAAAGCAATAAACCAATAATGTAACTGGCACAGTTACAATAGTCTACACTAAAGCCATTAATCCTTCTGACCATGTCATTATCTGAACTCCACATCACATTATATGCTTATGCCATACACATGACACAATACTGCACCACGGAAAACCCCCATTGCTTTTCCCCTGACATGAACCTTCTCACCCCCTCCCCGACACTTGCTCACCCATCTACCTACCTTTCCCTACCTCTCCCGACCTCAGTACGTTTTCCAAAACGTTACCTGGGCAACCCCCCATTCCTCATGCCCCTCTTACATGTACTACTATACACTCCCCTTACTCCTACCAATACACATTTACACGGATCCCCTCCCATTCATGACACACTCCCCCTCCCCCTACCCCTTTCCCCCTAGGCTTCCAACCCCTTTAGTCTGTGTACCCATATGCTAACAAATCCCCTACTGTCAGCTTCCGGTAAGGCTCCTGAATTTTTTTTCCCAAGCCCTCCCATACAAATCCCTATTCCTACTAACCATCCTGTAAACCCTTGCCGCAAGTGCCTTGATCCTCACATCACCCCTTACATCCCTCATCCCCCATGATACATGCAAGTAATCCGCCACTAAATACATAACGGCTCTTCTTACATCACTTCCTACTCCACCTATATCAAAGCTCAAAGCACGCAATGTTGACAAACCCCCACCTCCCATTGCACGTATGACCCTCCCAAACCAAGCCCTTACCCTACATAAATCCTTGCAGAAGTAAACTGTGTGATAAGCTGTGTCAAATTCGCCACATCTATCACATCCTCCATCCCTTACTAACCCCATGGTATACAACATTGCTTTGGAGGCTAACACCCCATGTAAGAACCTATACACAGTCACACGTACCTGGGACGGCAACTTTAACTTATCAAAACCCTGCCACACCCTGTCCCAATCATACATTGGATATATCGCTTCCTCATACACCACACCTACTCTCCCCCCCCCCTAACCAGAGTACCCACTTTCACTTTACACTATCTGCGTGTCACCAAAAGCATACGCAACATATCCTCACATCTTCTCAATTCCTTGCCACCCCACCACTTTCGTACCTCCTGCATTACCTTTCCTACCCTCCTACCACCCACCCCCGCTACCCCCAAGTACCTATGCATATGTCGCCATTAACCAATATTGCAACGGTATGAGTCCCATCCTGCCCCTCCGCACCGGCGTCATAACCACCTCCCTATGCAGCCAGTGCCTGCCATATCCCCATATATACCTTAGCGCTCTCTCCTGCAATCTCAATACTTCCTTTCCATCAAGCGGAAACACTGCTGCCACATGCAATAACTTGCTATAGATTAAAAAGTATACCACCATTACACGTTGCAAGAGCGTTACATCACTCGGCTTCCAACCGTTCATCCTTTTTATCGCAGCGTCCACTGCTGCCACAGTGTTCTTCCTAGCCACACCTATATCAATACTGTACCTCACACCACATATTTTTAAGCATTTAACCACAGTCCACCCATGTCTATCACCTCCTCTTTCCCCACTCGCGCTCCTACCTCTAACAATTTTGACTTCACTCTGTTTACACCTAACCTAGTCGCTTCGCCAAACACACCAATAATCCTACCTACATTACGCATCCCTTCCTCACCACCTATTAAAATAGTGGTATCATCCACATACCTGACGATACCGGTGGGACTGCCTACCCCTACTCCCTGTTCCCTAACAACGTCAGCTAACTACATGAATACAACCTATTCTCTTCCTTGTATTATGCACACAAAAAACAAACTAGACTTACTCTCGATATCTGTGATTCTCTCCAATATACACTTACACTCACCCAAATGACTGTAAACATAAAATTTTGAATGTAGCTATTGCCTAATAAATCTTTAAGCTAGCCATAAGTTTGCCTGAGATACTCCAATATAGGAGCTTCAATAGCAACTGTGTATTATGCTAAGACAAAACCATTCTCATTACTAAATTTACAAACTGTAATATTCTTAACTGTTTTGAAATACCTCACTATATTAAATCTATTTAATCACTACAGTTGCCTAACTTTAATATCAGTATGCTCCATAGCCTGTGTCAATATAGAGCAAGAATTGTTATTTATTTTTTTAAGAAACATAATACAATATAAGAGCAATACAATAACAAACAAAAAACATTAAGAATTCAACTCTCTGAGACAACATCCATTTATGACAAAATTAACATTGATAAGTGGTAGGAAACCCACTCACAAAAAACATTGCATGGATTCAAAAAATTACCATACATTGTACGCAAAGTCAGAACAAAAAAATGTACAATATTTTATGTAGAAGAAAACGAAAACAAAAAAGCAACTTAACAATACAAAAGTACATTAAGAATTCCAAGCAGTGCGCTTACACACACCTGCTGTTGAGGAAAAAAAATCATTTACTACAACAAGAACATAATTAATGAAGTAACCTATCCCGAGGGTACATTTTTTGTTTTTTATATTTTATTCAAAAACATAGTACAATCTCCAATCATAATATACATAACCCAAAACAAAAAGAAGCCAACCAGCGGACACCGCTGTGCCAGTTACACTTACGATATATAAGGATATAGAACACAACTCAAAAGATACATGTTAAGTAATACAAACACAATGAAAAGGAATTTTGGACCTCCATACAATGCTCTAAAAAAGGAACTGACACAAAACTGCCTTGAACCCAGTATAAAAAATATAAAGGGACCAAGTAATATGTACAATGACAGGATAACCACTCCTAATCCCCACAAGAATATATTAATATATACATAGCTTTACGCTACACAGCCGTTCACAAGGACACCACATGTTTTACATACATCTAGGTGGACATGGTCCACACATAAGTAATCCATAGAAACATAAACACAAACGGAAACAATACATCTTATAACTGCAAAGTGAGGATACCAATCCAGGGGTTTAGGGAGAAAGCCCCCCACACACTCCCCTGAACTCTACCCTCCACAGAGGACCTCCCCCTCCCTGTCTTGCATCATTCCACACATACCCCACAGGCATACTGTCATATGTCGTTCACCCTCAGAGTCCACCGTCCCCCCCCTCCCTCTTGCTCACATCTCATCCTACCATGTTCGCTTCTCCCCTTCCACCGGCCAGCCCTTTTAATATCCCACCTATAACAGCCCTCGTAACATACCCACCGTCATGGCCCTATAGCCTTCAGTAAAAGCCAACTCTCACGTTCTCCCATATAGATCCTGATTTCTACATTTTATCCTATAAAACACTGCAGCCAAAGCCTTTACCCTACACTCCCCGGACACCTCTCTCATTCAGCACAGCACATACAAATAGTCCGCTACCAAGACAAGACCACCCTCAGCACCTCCCCACCCACCCCACCTACACTGAAGCTCAAAACCCATAAGGTTGAAAGCCCCCCCCAACCAGCGTACCACCTTCCCGAACCATTCACATACCCCACCCAAAAAAATACAAAAATATACCGCATGGTACACCGTTTCCTCATCCCTGCACCTATAGCAGTACCCTCCCTTCCCTATCCCCATCCGGAACAAAATAGTTTTCGAAGCTATGATCCCCATCAGAAACCTATACACAAACTCCCGTACACTGGGTTTCAACCACAACTGTCTCAATCCGTGCCAAATACCCTGCCAGTCATACACTGGGTAAATTGCTACTCCCTGCAACACTTCCTCCGATCCCCCTCTTCCCAATACACTCACTGTCTTCTTCCTCAGCTCCCGGACCACCATTATGCACCTCAACATACCTTCACACACCCTCAGATTTGTTCCCTTCCACCACCTTCGAACATCCTCCATCACTAAACCTAACCTTCTCCCACGTTCCCCAGGCATCTCGCTAAGGGGATAAACCCCAACCCTCCCATCTGCACACTTGTCATGACCACATCCTTGCTCAACCACGCCCTCCCATAACCCCATATATAACGTAAAACTCTCCGTTGTAAGTCCCTGACATCCTCAAAAACCATTGGGAACACCGCTGCCACATGACACAATTTGCTAAAAATGAATGAATTTATGATCACCACCCATTGATGCAAGGTGACATCCCCTGGCCTCCATCCTCCCAAGCGCTTAAGTGCCTCCCATGCCACATTCCTCGCATTCACCTCTCGAGCCTCCACCACATCCGCCCGGTACACCACCCCCCACAAATTTTTAGCTGTTCCACTGTTTCCCACCCCAACCCCTCCCCCAACCCACCAATCGCCAATTATTTTGATTTCGCACAATTCACCATCATCCCCGTCACCCTTCCAAAAATCCCAACTATACGTCCCACATTCTCCAACCCCTCTTCGTCTCTCACCAGCACCATGGTATCATCCACATAACTGACAATCCCTGCATCCTCCCTTCCCCCTTCCCTTTGCCCACTCCTACCGAAATCAATCTATAAAAGGGGTCTTGTAAACATGCGACCAGGGTTTGAGACAAGGGGCACCTCTGTCTCAAACCCTTTTGCATATGCACCTCCCTCCCCATCCTACTGTTTATCTGCACCCGTATCTTTGCCCCTTCATACAAAGTCTCCACCCAGCCTACGAGTTCCTCCCCAAAACCCTGATGTCTCATGATGTCATACAACATGCCATTTTTCCACACTATCGTAAGCTGCACTCCAATCAATACCCAACCCTCCCTGCCCGACTCAATAAAATCCCTAATCCTGCCATGACCCAAACCCATGCTCCTACCCAAGATCCCACATTGTCCCTTATGTAAGACCTTCCCCAACACCGTTTTAAGCCTATTACCCAGCAGCTTAGCAAATATCTTATAATCCGCACACATAAGATTAATGATACGGTAATCCCTCATCCTCCTACACTCATCTTTCTTCTTTATCAAAACCACAATCCCCATGCTCTGCATGCTCCCCATTACCCTCCCACGCTTCATGTAATTGAACATCTTCACCAAGCAACCCCACAACGCCCCCCAATTATGCACATAAAAGTCATTAGGGAGGCCATCTAACCCAGGAGCTTTACCCTTACTCAAACCCTGCACTGCCTAACATACCTCCTCCTCACTAATCTTCCCTTCCATTTCCTTCTGATCCTCCTCCCCAACAATGCAACCCCTCCAACCCCTTTCTTGATGATATCCCTTTCCCTCAAGTCCCCCCCTCCCTGCAAATACCACACTACCCAATGATCGACATAATTATTTATCCCTTCCTTTGTGCGCAGCACTTGGCCCTCTCTGTATCCTCCTAATTCCTGACACACCTCCAAACCCATGATAGTTGTGTCCCTTTGCCTCTTAATAAAACGTCTGAGCACACAGGCCGAGGGCCTGTCTCCCCACAATACCTCCTCAATCCCTCCTCTCACCCGAGTCTCATTAAATCGATCATTCTGCAAATCTCACAAAAGACCTTTCAGAACCCCCATCTCCTCCACCTGAGCATTTCCTCTCCTTCGATAACAATCACCTAGCTGACCTTCCAGATACACCTCTGTAACCCAAATTTTCAGCAATTCTCTTCCCTACCCACTTGTGTATAAAACTTTCTAATTTCTGGCTTCACCCACGATTTCCACCATTCCAGTAAGTTCCCCACAGTCCAACCCCTCTCCCATTGCTTCTGCCACCAAGCATCAAAAACCTCTCACTCCTCCCCCCCCCGCACCCTGAAGTAGACCCACATTCAATTTCCAATAGCTATCATACCTTCTTATCATCCCATCCCAACCCACTTCCGCCAAAACACCCCTATGATCGGAAAACCCTACGTCAATAACCTCCACCCTACCCACGTATATTTCCCTGGTTACATAAATCCTATCTAGTCGCGCCTCATATCCCCGTCTCACAAACGTGTGCTCTACTCGCCAGCCCTCACCTATAACTACATCCACCATCCAAGCTGCCCCCACACCCCATCCACCCTCACCACTCTCCCCTGCTCTCTCTCTTCCCACGCTAATAGCTTAAAAGGGCTGGCGTACTTATGATCACCGCAGCTCCTCCCTTTAACTTCCCCGAAGAACCCACATACACTCTGCACCCATTTAAACTCAGCTCCCTGGCATTCCTGAAATTGTATTCCTGAACGAAACATATGTCCACCAATGCCTCTTCACCTCGGACCATAGGCCGTTAACATTAATAGTGAGGCTTTTGAAAGTTACATGGGGGGCTTTCCTCGAAACATTTGTATTTTCTGCACACCTCCACCCTTTTCCTTTGCCCCTTTGCCACTTTTAAACCCTTCACTCCCTGCTCCCTGCGGGCCTCATCTTACATGCCTTCTTACATACTCATTGGCCCAGCGTGAGTACATCCTCATCAGCTGCACCCAGAGGTCTCTTACGTGAATCTCCACCAATTTCCATGTCCCCCTTCTCCACTGTGTCTTCAAGCTGATGCACCACATCCACCACTTCCTGCACAACCAGGCGGGACTCCCCCTCCTACAACTCTTGACCTACCACACCAGGGATCCCTTCTGATCCCTCACACCCAGCCTCAGGCTCCTGGGTGTGACCAGAAAATCCTTCAGGGCCTCTTGCAGAACTGGAGGTAATTCTCCCTGTAATGCCCCCATATCCACAGCAGATACTGCACCATCCAACTGCATGTCACCTAAGCCCTCAGGAAGGGTCACACAGGTGCCACTCTTCTCATCCACCATGTCACTCCACTGGTCACTTGGACTCTTACTATTGGCAGCTGGCACCTCACTGTCCACCTTGTCCACTACCTTGTCCTCCCGGCATTCAGCTAATCGCCCGTCCATCCATTTCCCACAAGCTGCTGCAACTTGGTCATACGACCCACAGATCCTACAGGTCTTACGCTGTCCGGCGTAAGTGATGTAAACCTGAGTCCTGAAATCCTCAAGTACAATATACGAAGGGATGGGCCAACGTAGGGACATTTTGAGGGTATATGATCCCTCTGGTAGCCTGGCATAGACATCTTCAGTCCATTTACCCACCACAGCCAAATGGACTACTCCAAATTGCCGAAACGCCTCACAGATCTCAAGATCATCCACTTCAAAAGGCACGTTGTGGAATCTGATCCAGGTGTAATACCTAGACACATCCCTCAACCGTACCTACAAACCGGCATTGTTCACCACTCGTTCCTCATGGTAACACTCCACAATCCGTTCATATGCAGCTACAGTAGCAAATTTGAAAAATATGCAAGATGCCTCGTTGAGCGCTGTACCATGCAATTCGTCATTACAGATGCCATATGCATCTCGTAGAATCGTAGGCAACAAAACAGTCGTGTTATCTGGGTATATGGCACCCGTGAAAAAGTCAACATACACAGTGTTGATCCTTCTTCTTCCCCCAGATGCCATGTTGCCGAAAATCAGTAACTCTCAGTTTGTCCACCAGGAGCCAGCAACAGAAGAACCGCTCAGTGCGATGGCCAGGCGGCGAATGATTATTAGTCTCTCCGAAATGAATAATCATGCTAGGCATGATAGTGGCCTTCTTTGTAATTAGTATTTTATAATATGTAAACCACACATTGTAACTAATATTTTATAATATGTAAACCCCACATTGTAATCTTAACAGAGAAATAAACATTTGAATTTGAATTTGAATAAATTACGCAATAAATTACGCAAGTATCTAACTATCAATAACTCATTACAGTTGTGACCGGGTGTGGACTAGTGAATTGCTCATTACTTTATAATTTGTTCATGATTGTAACAATGTATAAACGTACATGATTCATTACCTTTGAAACTTGTGAGTTCATTACCTTTGTACCTTGTCCACCTATCAAAACTTTGGGGCCCAAGTCCCTGGACCCATTATGTACCTCTGTAATCTGTAAATACCTTTGTAACTTGTCATGATTGTGACCAGATCTACCTGAGTTCATTACCTTTGTAACTTGCTTAGCTATCAAAACTTTGGGGCCCAGTCCCTGGACCCATTATGTACCTCTGTTATATTTTGACTACCAACCACAGGATGGGTATGGCGTGCATATAAAGACATTAAACTAACTAACTCTGTTACCTCTCGTCATATTAGAGAAAACGGAGTAATATACAGGGGAAATAATAATAAATCGCTTACATTGCATAGAAAAAGCCCAAAGTAGAGTGATTTTCGTGAATTTTTTGTCGCAATGAGGTGTATTCACATTCTCCTCAATATCTCGAAAGTAAGATTTTGGCCTATTTCTTGATGACACGCCATTATTAATGATTATATTGAAATGATTTTCACAGACAATATATAATAAAGTGTGTTTGACTTTCTGGTAATGTACGTTTTGGAATATCTCAAATATTTTTTTTATTTTGTGGGGGGTAAAAAGGCAGATATTTTAGTGAATGTCAAAAGCGTACCAAATGTATATTTTTTCACCATGAAAATCAGGTATATTACATTCATTGCATTCACCAGAAAGTCGTGTTAGACGTATTCTAACACGCCAGAGCCACTCGCAGTGCCAGTCCGTTCCGTCATACTGCCAAGCGTCAAAATCAGTATATATTTTTTTTCTCAGTTGTTTGTTGGCCAATCTTATTGAAACTTTGTCACATTCCTCTACACTCATGCTTCTAAACGTATACCAAAAAAGAAAAAAATCGGAGGAAAAATAAAGAAGCTGCACCAAATTGCTTAACCCATTAAGTCGTCCTTTTTACAGGCGCCTCGCTGTTCACATAGGTGGAGAGATAGACCTCTGCCTGCCTCACGAACATATTCCATGGAACAGTGTCCTCAGGAAATGTTATAGAAACATTCTGTGAACGTAAGGGTTTGGGATTGCACTCTAAGTGAGGTCCTTGATGGATCATATCGCCACGGGGGCTGCTTTGTTGTTTCCAGCAAGCATCTAACGAATATTCAAGGATGTTAATCTGTGTTAGGCGCTCTTAATGCCCGAGATGATAGGGTATTAGAGAAATACCAGGATGATTCGTTTTAGGGAGTTCATAATCTCGTTCTAATTAAGGCTGCTGTTCTTATAGAAGAAATTGAGGTTTCTTGACTTGTTCTGATTTGTGTAAGATGTTACGTGATTTTTGTAGAAAACATTTGGTGCTCTTAATTAAATAACAATTGTTTTGAGGCTGGCTGATAGGTGTGTTGGCGATGCCGAGGTCTACAACTTTCAGCCGGGCAGGGTACTATTACTTAACCCTGACCAAATAACCTACAAAAAGTTTTGAACCTTCTCTTTGACGCAAAATACATACCAACCCATTTCTGAACCATTGATACTTACAAGAAAACCCGGAATTATCTTACGAAAATCAGAACAAGGCAAGAATCTATAACATCTTCTACCCAGACAGTTTTAACTAGCACTCCGTTATATTCTCTCTAATACATAATCTAAGTCTGACATCCCTCTTTGCACTATCTGGATTGATCATCTGGAGAAGATCATCTGGACTGACGTTATGTGGGTTATCTGTGAGTTGCGAATAGGTGTGAGTCGACTGGACTTATCTGCGAGAATGATGCATTGAGTGAGAGTCATCTGGACTAACCTATGAGAGAGATACGCTGTGTAAGAGCCATCTGTACGAATTTATCTTCAGGCTCGTTCAATATGTCTTGACGAAACACTGCTCGGTGGAACAGGTATTGTTGATCCTTGCTTGGAGACGTCTGCAAGCAGAAGAAAAGACAATATGGTAGCAATTTTCACTTATAAGTGATCTTCATTAGAATTTTACCACTTAAATTAAGATATAAGAGTTAAGTTATTGAGCGAAATATAAATTAATAATGTCATAATTATAAAATAAATATATTATGTTTTAAAATGAAAAAATCATAATACATAATAATATTCATTAAAAAAAATCATTTTACAATAACCGGATGTTGCATAGATAAAATATATCCATCGTCGCAACAAAACACAACTAGCTTTAATAATACATAAACTAAAAATACTAGATGAATGTCTGCCTGTCATATTCCTTTATGCCCCCCTGCTGCCATTTTTTAATGTTGTAGTAAGAGAATAGATGAGGGAGAGATCTGTTGGAGCGCTGGAGTGAGTTTCAGCAGTGGGCGAGGAATGTAGAGATGTAATGTTTGTGTATGACAGAAAAGTAGGAATGTGGGGAGAGTGCAGGGGGTATATAGTAGGTGTGTGTGGGAGGAGAATAATGTGTTGTTGGAGTGTGTTTCAGATGTAAATTTGTAGGTGTGTGTTGTAGGGGGGGAGGGATGTTGTACTTATATGCTGCAGGGGTTCGTCTAGGTTTTCTTCAATTCATCGTCTTAAGAAACGAATGATTTATGACTGTATATAAATATTCTTAAATCGATCTGCTTAAAAAGCGTCGAATTCTCAGATGTATTTTTATAATAATCAGCCTTTTCTTTATTAATTCCATGATGACTTTATCAGTGAATTATCTTTGGTGAATTGGTAAAAGTGTAGAAATTCATTTTTATCTCCTATAATTAGTGATCTGAGTCCAACAATAACAGTAAGATCCATATTTACACCGAGTGTTTTTTGGACATAAAATTTCTGGTATTGGAGTTTATGGTTGGAATGGCAGCCAGTCATCATCTCTGGTATTGTAGTTTATGGTTGGAATGGCAGCCAGTCATCATCTCTGGTATTGGAGTTTATGGTTGGAATGGCAGCCAGTCATCATCTCTGGTATTGAAGTTTATGGTTGGAATGGCAGCCAGTCATCATCTCTGGTATTGCAGTTTATGGTTGGAATGGCAGCCAGTCATCATCTCTGGTATTGGAGTTTATGGTTGGAATGGCAGCCAGTCATCATCTCTGGTATTGCAGTTTATGGTTGGAATGGCAGCCAGTCATCATCTCTGGTATTGGAGTTTATGGTTGGAATGGCAGCCAGTCATCATCTCTGGTATGGTATAAGCATTAGGCTTCTTGCTAGTTAAATATATATTTTTTTTCAGGAATTTTATCTCACCTAATTGTTCTTTCATTTTCTGTTGATTATTAATCGATATTTGCTGCTTAGACAACGAGAACCATTGCTAAATATGGCGCAAGGCAAGAGGGCCACGTAAACCCAGACACTAACGATGTACACAATGCTTTTGCACAATAAATTTCTAACTAAAAGTTCTTAATTCAAGGAAATTATGTTAATCTTTTCTTCTTTTCAACAGAAATCTCTCAAGAGATGTTCAGTGATACTTGGTGAGGGGCATATGATCCAATGAAATGGATATTTCTCCCTTGGATTGAACATTATGCCTCCCACTCTGCATGATGATAATCTGAATGAGCTGTATGACGTTAACGTTTTATGCAAAAATATAGAATGCACAGTTTTCCCCAACTCAGAAACAACTTAATTTTTGCCACACAATTCCTCAGGCGATGTTCTTCTTAAAAGATTAGCACAAGAAGATTTCGTTCAGATGATTAATCTTGAAGGTTGATAACCCAGAATAGACCAGTAAAATCAGTGTTTTTTCATGGAGTATATCTGTTATTTCAATTGGGGCCTTCAGTCGTGTTACCCTGGATACGACCCACAACAGTCGCTATACACCCATGTACAGCACATTATCCAGTGCGCTACCCTTTCTTTCCTTATATAAAACCTAAGCTTACTAAATCCCACTTACCATACATCCACTGCATCCAATATGATGACCTCCTCCACAAGCTTGCTCCACCAACCTTATGGTACCCTACTTCTACAGTGTAGCCAGCTAGATGGATGCTAATCAAGAGGAAGCTAGCAGCCTCCCATGAGATGCAAGTGTCTATCGTACTTACAGGTTCGTGGTCTCAACACCAGCGATTTCCTACGCAAACATGGTAGCTGCCCTGGTTCAGGATGTCCTCCCGTGGAGAGTTATGACCTACAGCCACTCCAAATGCCTGAACACACTCCACCAGACCTCATCTCTTCAGAAAATATATTTGAAGCAATTAAAGCAAGAGCTACCAGGACCCTCACACATATTTTCAAAACATCCCTTCCACACGCACCTGGGAAACTCACAGACCTCTTGAAAAAAGTAAACGATGGTTACACCATTCTAAATTCTCCACCAACCGTCAAGACATGGCACAACTTGCTACTTTTTCTTTCAATAGCTGCTTAACTGAGCCAGAAAGAGCTGACAACCTCATTCACCTTTCCCACCAATACAAAAATTCTAGAAGCTGATCCCACTAATCGTTCCACTAACAGTGACAAAATCTGAGTCCAGGTGAACAGGATAGTCACCAGCGAAGATGCAGTTGCCCCCAGGGATGCTGACACTGCTCAAGCACTTAGAGAAAAGAAAAGCACCCTGCTAGGGAAACCAGGGGCACTAGCAGTTCTAACACTCCTGTCCCTCTGTGGAACCACTGTACAAGTCTCAGATATTTACAAAACAATTATGTCGTTCCCGTCTGGCTCTGCTGGAGACTACAATGAAATAAGACCCCAGCATTTAAAAGAATGGTTAATCCAATTATCGGGGAGATTGTGGAGACACTGCTTTCGGAGATCACGAGGCTCATTAACAACTAAATCTTTCTTTTTTTTTTCTTGCTAATAACAAGTGTGTACTTATATGTGCTAATAACAAGTGAGTACTTATATGTGCTAATAACAAGTGAGTACTTATATGTGCTAATAACAGGTGTATACTTATATGTGCTAATAACAAGTGTGCGCTTATATGTGCTATTAACATGTGTGTGCTTATATGTGCTAATAACAAGCGTGTACTTATATGTGCTAATAACAAGTGTGCACTTATATGTGCTAATAACAAGTGTGTACTTATATGTGCTAATAACAAGCATGACCTTATATGTGCTAATAACAAGTGTGCACTTGTATGTGCTAATAACAAGTGTGCACTTGTATGTGCTAATAACAAGTGTGTACTTATATGTGCTAATAACAAGTGTGTACTTATATGTGCTATTAACATGTGTGTACTTATATGTGCTAATAACAAGTGTGTACTTAAATGTGCTAATAACAAGTGTGTACTTACATGTGCTAATAACAAGTGTGCACTTGTATGTGCTAATAACAAGTGTGTACTTATATGTGCTAATAACAAGCATGCACTTTTATATGTGCTAATAACAAGTGTGTACTTATATGTGCTAATAACAAGTGTGTACTTATATGTGCTAATAACAAGTGTGTACTTATATGTGCTAATAACAAGTGTGTACTTACATGTGCTAATAACAAGTGTGTACTTATATGTGCTAATAACAAGTGTGTACTTATATGTGCTAATAACAAGCGTGTACTTACATGTGCTAATAACAAGTGTGTACTTATATGTGCTAATAACAAGTGTGTACTTATATGTGCTAATAACAAGTGTGTACTTACATGTGCTAATAACAAGTGTGTACTTACATGTGCTAATAACAAGTGTGTACTTATATGTGCTAATAACAAGTGTGTACTTATATGTGCTAATAACAAGTGTGTACTTATATGTGCTAATAACAAGTGTGTACTTACATGTGCTAATAACAAGTGTGTACTTATATGTGCTAATAACAAGTGTGTACTTATATGTGCTAATAACAAGTTGTACTTATATGTGCTAATAACAAGTGTGTACTTATATGTGCTAATAACAAGTGTGTACTATAATGTGCTAATAACAAGTGTCCACTTATATGTGCTAATAACAAGTGTGTACTTATATGTGCTAATAACAAGTGTGCACTTATATGTGCTAATAACAAGTGTGTACTTACATTTGCTAATAACAAGTGTGCACATATATGTGCTAATAACAAGTGTGTACTTATATGTGCTAATAACAAGTGTGTACTTATATGTGCTAATAACAAGTGTGTACTTATATGTGCTAATAACAAGTGTGCTATATATATGTGCTAATAACAAGTGTCCACTTATATGTGCTAATAACAAGTGTGTACTTATATGTGCTAATAACAAGTGTGCACTTATATGTGCTAATAACAAGTGTGTACTTACATGTGCTAATAACAAGTGTGTGACTTATATGTGCTAATAACAAGTGTGACTTATATGTGCTAATAACAAGTGTGTACTTATATGTGCTAATAACAAGTGTGTACTTATATGTGCTAATAACAAGTGTGTACTTATATGTGCTAATAACAAGTGTGTACTTATATGTGCTAATAACAAGTGTGTACTTATATGTGCTAATAACAAGTGTGTACTTATATGTGCTAATAACAAGTGTGTACTTATATGTGCTAATAACATGTGTGACTATATATGTGCTAATAACAAGTGTGCACTTATATGTGCTAATAACAAGTGTGTACTTATATTGCTAATAACAAGTGTGCACTTATATGTGCTAATAACAAGTGTGTACTTATATTGCTAATAACAAGTGTGACTTATATGTGCTAATAACAAGTGTGACTTATATGTGCTAATAACAAGTGTGTACTTATATGTGCTAATAACAAGTGTGTACTTATATGTGCTAATAACAAGTGTGTACTTATATGTGCTAATAACAAGTGTGTACTTATATGTGCTAATAACAAGTGTGTACTTATATGTGCTAATAACAAGTGTACTTATATGTGCTATTAACAAGTGTGCACTTATATGTGCTAATAACAAGTGTGTACTTATATGTGCTAATAACAAGTGTGTACTTATATGTGCTAATAACAAGTGTGTACTTATATGTGCTAATAACATGTGTGTACTTATATGTGCTAATAACAAGTGTGTACTTATATGTGCTAATAACAAGTGTGTACTTATATGTGCTAATAACAAGTGTGTACTTATATGTGCTAATAACAAGTGTGTACTTACATGTGCTAATAACAAGTGTGTACTTATATGTGCTAATAACAAGTGTGTACTTATATGTGCTATTAACAAGTGTGTACTTATATGTGCTAATAACAAGTGTGTACTTATATGTGCTAATAACAAGTGTGTACTTATATGTGCTAATAACAAGTGTGTACTTATATGTGCTAATAACAAGTGTGTACTTATATGTGCTAATAACAAGTGTGCACTTATATGTGCTAATAACAAGTGTGTACTTATATGTGCTATTAACATGTGTGTACTTATATGTGCTAATAACAAGTGTGTACTTACATGTGCTTATAACAAGTGTGTACTTATATGTGCTATTAACATGTGTGTACTTATATGTGCTAATAACAAGTGTGTACTTACATGTGCTAATAACAAGTGTGTACTTATATGTGCTAATAACAAGTGTGTACTTATATGTGCTAATAACATGTGTGTACTTATATGTGCTAATAACAAGTGTGTACTTATATGTGCTAATAACAAGTGTGTACTTATATGTGCTAATAACAAGTGTGTACTTATATGTGCTAATAACAAGTGTGTATTTATATGTGCTAATAACAAGTGTGTACTTATATGTGCTAATAACATGTGTGTACTTATATGTGCTAATAACAAATGTATACTTACATGTGCTAATAACAAGTGTGTACTTACATGTGCTAATAACAAGTGTGTACTTATATGTGCTAATAACAAGTGTGCTATATATATCATTGTAATAATCAGTTTGATATTTGCCAAAAACTTAAATCAAACTTAATTTTTTCTTTTTTATTTATTCACTTACTTATCTACTTATTTACTTATCTAGTTATTTCCTTACCTACTAACTTACTTTTCCACTTACCTGCTATTTAATAAAAATAACTAGAGAGTGCCCATTCTGACTGTCTTGAAGCTCTAAATACTAGTGTATCTTAATTGGAATTATTTTTGTATTAATTTTGCTCTGTGTGAATATCAATTTCCAAATTTTTTAAGCATTTTTATTCAAATCGATTTTCCAAAAAAAATATAAATCAGATCCTTATTCATACAGGATTGTAGAAAATTTTAAATTGAATATAAAATTAGAAAAAAAGAAAAGAAAACATTTTGGGTTTTGTAAGGAATTTAAAAAATTTACTTATAGATTTTCTTAGTTTCACAAGAATCTCGGCACATTTTTCCTCCTTTTCGTCCAAAATTTCGTTTATTACTGAAAAACGCCTTATTCAATAAATGTCAAGTTGTATCTAGGGCAAGATTCATGGAACTTTTTTGTCTGAATATATACCCTATGGACAATGTTACATAGAAGATTTCCAGATATTGTTTCCATGTGATAACTGGAGAAAGCCTCTGATCGGCTTCGGATTGTTATTGAAAGATGTACCGGCAATTTTGCCACTTTTAATCAATGAGTTTACCTGGAGAGAATTCCAGGGGTCAACGCCCCTGCGGCCCGGTCTGTGACCAGGCCTCATGTTGGACCAGAGCCTGATCAGCCAGGCTGTTACTGCTGGCCGCACTCAGTCCAACGTACGAACCACAGCCTGGCTGGTCAAGTACCGACTTTAGGTGCCTGTCCAGTGCCTGCTTGAAGACAGCCAGGGGTCTAGTGGTAATCCCCCTTATGTATGCTGGGAGGCAGTTGAACAGTCTTGGGCCCCTGACACTTATTGTGTTGTCCCTCAACGTGCTAGTGGCACCCCTGCTTTTCATTGGGGGGATGTTACATCGCCTGCCGAGTCTTTTGCTTTCATAGGGAGTGATTCTCGTGTGCAAGTTTGGTACTAATCCCTCGAGAATTTTCCACGTGTATATAATAATGTATCTCTCCCGCCTGCGTTCTAGGGAGTACAGGTTTAGGAACTTCAAGCGTTCCCAGTAATTGAGGTGGTTTATCGCACTTATGCGTGCCGTGAAGGTTCTCTGCACATTTTCAAGGTCAGCAATTTCACCCGCCTTGAAAGGTGCAATTAGTGTGCAGCAATATTCCAGCCTAGATAGAACAAGCGATCTGTAAAGTGTCAACATGGGCTTGGTATCCCTGGTTTTGAAGGTTCTCATTATCCATCCTGTCATTTTTCTAGCGGATGTGATTGCTACGGTGTTATGGTCCTTGAAGGTGAGATCCTCTGACATGATCACTCTCAGGTCTTTCACATTAGTGAAAGGATTTTGAAATGATTTTGTATTATTTAACATTATTGCATCATTTTGCCTCGATTCTAGCAAAGTGCTCTTGATCCAAAGAACTGGACCTTCTTTCCCTATTCTTAGATCGAATCTCAATATTTTCTATTCCACAATTGCTTTATGATCTTTTTTGGCTGATTCGTCTTATGAAATGATGAAACATTTCTAGGCTTTAGGTCATGCAGGTGCAAATTGTATTGGGTTCTGCAGAATAACTGGAAAATGCCTCTTCTGATGTCTTTTCCTCAAAGGAATTTGTGCCCTGATTATATGTTGTTTGAATTTTAATATTATTAACCTTATCTGATTCTGTTAACTAACTTGAAAATGTCTCATCTGATCACTAATAAATCACAAAAATAAGTCGTTTGCCAGAATTGGGTGAGTCAGTAACATTTAATTCAGTTCTTGCTTTAACCTGTGATCACACCCCAGTAACTAGTAAATGACCTGTGATCACACCCCAGTAGCTAGTAAATGACCTGTGATAGACACCAGTAGCTAGTAAATGACCTGTGATCAGACCCCAGTAGCTAGTAAATGACCTGTGATTAGACCCAAGTAGCTAGTAAATGACCTGTGATCAGACCCCAGTACCTAGTAAATAACCTGTGATCAGACCCCAGTAGCTAGTAAATGACCTGTGATCAGACCCCAGTAGCTAGTAAATGACCTGTGATAGACCCCAGTAGCTAGTAAATGACCTGTGATCAGACCCCAGTAGCTAGTAAATGACCTGTGATCAGACCCCAGTAGCTAGTAAATGACCTGTGATCAGACCCCAGTAGCTAGTAAATGACCTGTGATAGACCCCAGTAGCTAGTAAATGACCTGTGATCAGACCCCAGTAGCTAGTAAATGACCTGTGATCAGACCCAGTAGCTAGTAAATGACCTGTGATAGACCCCAGTAGCTAGTAACTGACATGTGATCAGACCTCAGTAGCTAGTAAATGACCTGTGATCAGACCCCAGTAGCTAGTAAATGACCTGTGATCAGACCCCAGTAGCTAGTAAATGACCAGTGATCAGACCCCAGTAGCAAGTAAATGACCTGTGATCAGACCCCAGTAGCTAGTAAATGAACTGTGATCAGACCCCAGTAGCTAGTAAATGACCTGTGATCAGACCCCAGTAGCTAGTAAATGACCTGTGATCAGACCCCAGTAGCTAGTAAATGACCTGTGATAGACCCCAGTAGCTAGTAAATGACATGTGATCAGACCCCAGTAGCTAGTAAATGACCAGTGATCAGACCCCAGTAGCTAGTAAAGATGACCCACTGAATGATCAGACCCCAGTAGCTAGTAAATGACCAGTGATCAGACCCCAGTAGCTAGTAAATGACCAGTGATCAGACCCCAGTAGCTAGTAAATGACCTGTGATCAGACCCCAGTAGCTAGTAAATGGCCAATGATCAGACCTCAGTAGCTAGTAAATGACCTGTGATCAGACCCCAGTAGCTAGTAAATGGCCAGTGATCAGACCCCAGTAGCTAGTAAATGACCTGTGATCAGACCCCAGTAGCTAGTAAATGACCAGTGATCAGACCCCAGTAGCTAGTAAATGACCTGTGATCAGACCCCAGTAGTTAGTAAATGGCCAGTGATCAGACCCCAGTAGCTAGTAAATGACCTGTGATCAGACCCCAGTAGCTAGTAAATGACCTGTGATCAGACCCCAGTAGCTAGTAAATGACCTGTGATCAGACCCCAGTAGCTAGTAAATGACCTGTGATTAGACCCCAGTAGCTAGTAAATGACCTGTGATCAGACCCCAGTAGCTAGTAAATGGTTCAAGTCGGACCGAAACGTCGTCAAAAGTATTTGTTTTTTACCCCATTAACTAAATTCCAATAGTATATACAAGTCAATGTCGGGAGATAATGCCGAAAATGCACATGACCTTCCTGTCTCTTCTCATTTTTTCATACTGGAAAACTTAACTTCGTTACTAAGAGTTAAAAGCTTAATAATAGTATTCAGGAAGTTTTTGAGTTATTACCAATAAATTACTAGTCACTTGGAAGGGTTCTAATAAAGTACTGAATGTTTATAATAAGTTGTTTACCTTACTAATGTTAATGAAAAATAAAAGCTTCAGCATATTAATGTTTCAAAGAAGTATTATTAGGGAACTTTGTAAATTACATTAACACATTTGTTTCCATAAAGAACACAGGTATTTTTAAATACCTGGGGTACCTGGCTATTAAGATTTAATACCAGCAAATAAGCAACTAATAAAGCAAGTGAATAATGTTAAAGAAAAAATACATATACATATATCCACTACCATTAATATTTACTGTATATGCTTGAGACTTTGATAAATGCCGAGTTATAATTAGGTTACAAGTAGCTTACAGTTCATTCACCCATTCTGAGGCCAGAACTCTAATATGTGTTAATCACTTGAAAGTAGATGAAGAACGGAACTCCAGGACGAACTTTAGTTAGAAAGTAAACTAGCTTGGAGCCGTCCCCCTCTCTCTCTTATACATCAATGATCTTCCTAATGTATCACAACACCTGAAACCAATACTCTTTGCTGACGACACAACTTATGTCATCTCCCACCCAAATCTTGCCACGCTCAACACCATTGTTAACGACGAATTAATAAAAATATCAACATGGATGACAGCCAATAAACTTACACTCAACACTGATAAGACCTTCTATATTATGTTTGGTAACAGAGCAGGTGATGCACAATTAAACATTAAGATCAACACTACTCCTATTGCTAAACATAATGAGGGCAAATTCCTGGGTCTTCACCTTGACAGCAGCCTGAAATTCAGCACCCATATCCAACACATAACAAAGAAAGTGTCCAAAACTGTGGGGATCCTCTCTAAGATACGGTATTATGTACCACAATCAGCCCTACTCACACTATACTACTCACTCATCTATCCCTACCTCACATATGCCATTTGTGCATGGGGATCAACAGCAATTACCCACCTAAAACCAATAATAACCCAACAAAAAGCCGCAGTAAGAATTATCACACAATCCAACGCTAGGCAGCACAACCCCCCACTGTTCAAAGACCTAAACCTACTCACTGTTCAGAACATCCATACTTACTACTCTGCTATCTACATTTATAGAACCATTAATTCCAACTTTAACCCTGAGCTAAAACACTTTCTTGACAGTTGTGACAGGACCCATAGACATAATACCAGACATAAACATCTCTTTGACATTCCCCGTGTCCGAATAAATCTATACAAAAATTCAATGTACATAAAAGGGCCTAAAATCTGGAACTCCCTGCCTGAAAACTCTAGAACTGCAGACACAACCTCCATTTTCAAAAGCACCGTTAAAAAACATCTTATCTCACTTACGCACCCAACCGGTAGCTAACCACATGAAAACTACTTTATTTTGCATTTATCCACAGCAAAATACACTTATTGATATCTGTGATTCCCCTTAATTTGCACATGACTAACCAAAATTCTAATACAACTATTGCTTCATAATTCTTAAGCTACTCATAAGTTTGCCTAAGACACTCCAATATAGAAACGTCATTATACCAATACATCACCTTTACCATTAATATATAAACTAACTGTTAAATTCTTAAACTAATTGTTAAATTCTTAAATGTTCGAATTTCAGTATCTCAATTTTGTAAACCTAGTTAATCACTACAATGACCTAACCTTAATATCAGTATAATTATTTTGTCACTATTGAGTAAGACCTATCATAAGACTGCCTGAAAAGCCTAGGCATATTATTGGCCATCTTGTAATATCTATTTCATAAAATGTATAATAATATAAGTACACCCCACTTTGTAATATTACTAGAAATAAAGAATTTGAATTTGGTTGACACTTACAAGCAGTAGTTATTCTCCAAAGTGGGTTGGGGCCCCTACACTCACATTGCCAACAAACTACCTGGCTTTTAGCTGATTATTGATGGACTGCAGGATGTGAGGTTGTGTATTGTGCACGCCGAATAGAAGTTGTTCCTGGAGTACACCACAATTTCCTTTCCTCAGGAAACCTTCCATAACAAAAGGATTCTGGGATGTTTGCATCTCTGATTATATATATATAATGTCCTCTATTTAAGAGGATCCTACTATTCATAATCATAATCAACTTTATTTCTGATAATATTACAAAGTGGGGTTTACATATTATGTTATATATACATATAATGAAATAGGTATTACAAATATTACAATTATTACAGTTATTACAAGAAGGCCAATAATACGCCTAGGTATGCCTAGGCATTTCAGGCAGTTTTATACTAGACCTTACTCTATAGTGACACAATGATTATATTGGTATTAAGGTTAGGTAATTGTAGTGATTATCTAGGTTTACAAAATTGAGGTAGTGATTATCTAGGTTTACAAAATTGAAGTAGTTTAAAAATTTAAGAATTTACCAAAAAGTTTATATATTAATGGAAATGGTGACGTGTTGGCATGATACAGTTTCTATATTGGAGTGTCTTAGGCAAACTTATGACTAGCTTAAGAATTATGAAGCAATAGTTGTATTAGAATTTTGGTTAGTCATGTGCAAATTAAGGGGAGTCACAGATATCAATAAGTGTATTTTGCTGGGGATATGTGCAAGATAAAGTAGTTTTCATGTGGTTAGCTACCGGTTGGGTGCGTAAGTGAGATAAGATGATTTTTAACGTTGCTTTTGAAAATGGAGGTTGTGTCTGCAGTTCTAGAGTTTTCAGGCAGGGAGTTCCAGATTTTAGGCCCTTTTATGTACATTGAATTTTTGTATAGATTTAGTCGGACACGGGGAATGTCAAAGAGATGTTTGTGTCTGGTATTATGTCTATGGGTCCTGTCACAACTGTCAAGAAAGTGTTTTAGCTCAGGGTTAAAGTTGGAATTTATGGTTCTATAAATGTAGATTGCAGAGTAGTAAGTGTGGATGTTCTGAACAGTGAGTAGGTTTATGTCTTTGAAGAGTGGGGGAGGGGTTGCCTAGCGTTGGATTGCGTGATAATTCTTACTGCGGCTTTTTGTTGGGTTATTATTGGCTTTAGGTGGGTAATTGCTGTTGATCCCCAAGCACAAATGGCATATGTGAGGTAGGGATAGATGAGTGAATAGTATAGTGTGAGTAGGGCTGATTGTGGTACATTGTAACGTATCTCAGAAAGGATCCCCACAGTTTTGGACACTTTCTTTGTTATGTGTTGGATATGAGTGCTGAATTTCAGGTTGCTGTCGAGGTGTAAGCCCAGGAATTTGCCCTCATTATGTTTAGCAATAGGAGTGTTGTTGATCTTAATGTTTAATTGTGCATCACCTGCTCTGTTACCAAACATAATATAGAAGGTCTTATCAGTGTTTAGTGTAAGTTTATTATCTGTCATCCATGTAGATATTTTTAGTAATTCGTCGTTAACAATGGTGTTGAGCGTGGCAAGATTTGGGTGGGAGATGACATAAGTTGTGTCGTCAGCAAAGAGTATTGGTTTCAGGTGTTGTGATACATTGGAAAGATCATTAATGTATTAGAGGAAGAGCAGTGGACCAAGGACACTTCCCTGTGGTACTCCAGTTGTGGAGAAAATTCTCCAAAGGAGGGGATGGGGTACGCGCCCTTACTACCCTTGTTAAGGGTCCCACCCTTTCCGCCCTTAGAAAGGGGCAAGACGAGGTGCATCTGGTTGAGAAAAACAACTTAATACAGACCAGATGTACTGACCACAGTGTGTCACGTGGTCTGACCTTGTAGCAGCGTGTAGCAATTGTTGAAATTGTGCTGATCACAGCATGCTGCCCACCACGAGGCACCACGAGGCACCACGAGGCTGCACGATCAGATTGAATTCAGCCTCCAAATGGGTCATACAGCCACGGAAAGGACGGGAGCTACGGCGCAGTGTATAACCGGACAAAGACATTCATCGTACGCATCCGTTATTCTAATTTAATCTCCACTAACGTCGGGAAATAAGATAAGAACTCTGTTCCAGCGCGTTTAGTGAATAAAATCGCGGTATATTCGGAAGTGTGCGCAGCTTCTTATTACTGCCAAAAGACAAACGTAGAGACAATCGCAAGTGAACTCCATCGAAACAAGACGGTGACTCATCAGCGGCATTCTACAATCAAGACAGCATTTCTGCCATATATGGTGGAGTCAACACCATCGCTCACGTTACACGAGCAAGGTATGGTTTTATCTTCTTGTCAGGCAGGGGACTGCCCAGTTCTTGTAGGTCAAGAGCATCAAAATTTACCTATTGACGGCGGTTATGCGTGGACTTTTAAGTCCAAACAAGTGAGTAAACCGCCTTTCAGTCCATCAAATACTGAAATATGGGCGTATGCTCCTTTGGGGCAATAATTATACTCACTTAATGTTTACCTTACAGCCCTGTGGGGACGGCTGCGACATCTTGGATTCATCAATAAGCTAAGTAGCAACTTTACAGTACATTATCGTAGGAGCACATTACTCCACACCAGTATCAAGTGGTCGTGTCGAGGAGGTTGTGTCTAATGGTGACATACTGATACCTATTAGTAAGGTAGGATTTGAAATATGCAAGTGCATGACCACTTATACCATAGTGGTCAAGTTTGTGGAGTAGGATGCCATGGTTTACTGTGTCGA
This sequence comes from Cherax destructor, assembly GCA_009830355.1. Classification (NCBI taxonomy): domain Eukaryota; kingdom Metazoa; phylum Arthropoda; class Malacostraca; order Decapoda; family Parastacidae; genus Cherax; species Cherax destructor. The sequence continues at coordinate 43,911 of WNWK01011402.1, forward strand.
AAGCTTTCCTTAGGTCAATAAAAAGTCCTAATGTATATTCCTTATTTTCCAGTGCTGTGTAAAGCAGGTCTATCAATTTTACGATTGCATCGTTAGTGCTTTTATTTTTTCTGAAGCCAAAATGGCAGGGGTTGAGTATGCTTTGTGTCGTTATAAACGAGTATAATCTCTTGTGCACAAGTTTCTCAAAGATTTTGGATAGCAACGGTAAGTTTGATATTGGCCTACAGTTGTTTACGTCTGTGGGGTCACCACCTTTGTGTATTGGTGTAACCCTTGCTGTTTTGAGGAGTGATGGGAAAGTGCTAGTTTCTTGTGATTTGTTAAAAAGTAATGAAATAGCATGTGAAAGGACATGGGCGGCTCGCTTGTATAATAATGGTGGGACTTGAGACAGATTCCCTGATTTATTTTTAAGTGACTTGATTATCATGGTGACTTCAGTGGGTTCAGTAGGTGCAAGATAGAAGGAGGATGGGAAATTCCCATCTAGGTAATCACTTGCTCGGGTGTTAGTATCTCGGATTTTACTGGCAAGATTTGATCCTATGGTTGAGAAGAAGTCATTTATCTTGTTTACTGTATCAATAAGCTGTAGTGGTGTTTCGTTTGGTTTTGTTAGGACAATATCCCTAGTTTTTTTAGTTTATGTGTGCCCAGAATCTGTAAGAGTGTTTTCCAGGTCTTTTTTATATCTCCTCTTGTTTCCGTGAATCTGCTGGAGTAGTACAATTGTTTGGCTTTTTTTTATTAGTTTGGTGAGAACTGATGAATAGTGTTTAATAAAATCTTTATGTATGAAGCCCTGTCTATATTGCTTTTTATATGGATGTTTCTTGTTAATTGATTTTAGTAATCTGTTAGTTAGCCATGGGCAACTTAACCATTTATTCGTAATCTGTTTCATTTATAGGACAATGTTTGTTGTATAGTCTAAGTAATTTATTAGGAAAATTGTCTGTCCAATCATCGATACCCTTGGCATTGGAGAATTCTATAGCCCAGTCAACCGTCTCTAGCTCTGCTGTGAAGTTATTTATTGAGGCCTCGTCATGGAGTCTAAAAGAAACTTTGGTGTATTCTAGTGGTGGTTTACTAATGTTTGTTAAGAGGAAGGTGGGGTAGTGGTCTGTAGTGCTGTCTGTTATCATCCCTGATTTAAGGGGGGCTAGGATATTTGTCCATATATGGTCGATTATGGTTGCACTTGTCTCAGTCAGCCTGGTTGGTTTAGTTATTGTTGGTATGAGAAGTATGTTGTTCATATTGTTCATAAAATGAGTTAGTGGCTGGTCAACTGGTTGTCCAAGGTTGATGTTGAAGTCTCCAGCTAAGATAAGGTGGTGTTTATTCATTTGGTTGTTTGTTATTAGTGTTTTTAGTTTATCGCTAAAATTTGGGATGTTTGTAGGAGGCATCCAGTAAATGGCCCCGATTGTTATCGGAGTCTTAAGGTTTTGTGCAGTAAAATTAGCAAAAATATATTCTCCACATTCATCACTATAGCAAGTGGTGTCATTACAGGAAATTTCATTTGAGTAATAGATTGCAATACCACCCCCAACTTGGTGTGGTCTGCAGTTGTGGTCATGCACTTACACCCATGTTACAGAGACTCCACAATCAAAATCTCTCAGTTAGACCTTAAAAATATTTGATATATTTTGTCAAATCCAGAGCCTAGGATTTTTAGTCACTAATAATTCATTGTCTTCAGTCTACGATTACATCCAACAGCAATAATTTTTCTGTTCTTGAAGTCTAAGAAGATCAAATGAAGTGTCTGAAAGACTACGAATATCTGCCTTAAAACTACTACTAACTTAGTAGAGTTCAAAGGAGTGCTGTCGGACTACATGAAGAAGATTAAAGTTTAACACAATCACCAACATATTTAAATTGGTCTATGTGGTGAAGCGGTCAGATCCTGACAAAGCTTTTTGTTTGACAACCGATATATCAAAGCTGGATTAGAAGCTTTCCACTGCAGTATCATGAGGATACCAAGAATTTATTTGCTGTAATACTCCTGCATGCTGAACACCATTGTTCTTCATACTCCTGCATGCTGAACTCCATTGTTCTTCATACTCCTGAATGCTGAACACCATTGTTCTTCATACTCCTGCATGCTGAACACCATTGTTCTTCATACTCCTGCATGCTGAACTCCATTGTTCTTCATATTCCTGCATGCTGAACACCATTATTCATCAGCTGGGTAGCAATGCCTCGACAATGTAAAAGTCATGTTAAATTAAAACACAACTTCTTAGGTAAAGAATTCATACCTAAACTAGTTCATATCTCGAGATACCTGGAGAGGGTTTCGGGGATCAACGTCCCCGCAGACCGGTCTGTGACCAGGCTGCGGGGGCGTTGACCCCCGCACCCTGGTCACAGACTGGTAGGTGATCAATTAGGCTGTTACGTCTGGCTCCACGTAGACCGACGTATGAACTACAGCCCGGCTGATCAGTATTGATTTTAGGTGTCCAGACCCTTCTTAAAAACAGCCAGGGGTCTATTGGTAATCCCATTTATGTTTGCCGGGAGGTTGTTAAACAGTCTTGGGCCCCTAACACTTTTGTATTGTCTCTTAGCATACTTCTTTTGCTTTCGTAGGTAGTGATTTTCTTGTGCCGATTTGGGACTAGTATCTCTAGAATTTTCCAAGAGTATATTATCATGTATCTTTCTCGCCTGCATACCTGGGAATACAAATCAAGGGACTTCAACCGTTCCCAGTAATTTAGGTGCTTTATCGTACTTATACATGCTGTGAATATTCTCTGTACATTCTTCAGGTCTACAATTTCGCCTGCCTTGAAAGGGGCCGTTAGTGTACAGCATTATTCCAGCGTAGAGAGAACAAGCGATTTGAAGAGAATCATGAAGGGCTTGGCATCCCTAGTTTTGAAGGTTCTCATTATCCATCCTATCATTTTTCTAGCAGATTTGGTACATACATTGTTGTGATCTTTAAAAGTGAAATTCTCTGACGCTATCACTCCCAGATTCTTCACATTAGTTTTTTGCTCTATTATGTGGTTGGAATTTGTCTTATACTTCAATTTCCTCGAGTTTTCCATATAGTTGTAATTGAAATTTCTCTTCATTGAACTTCATATTGTTTTTTGCGGTCCACTTAAAGATTTGGTTGATGTCCGCTTGCAGTGTCTTTGATGGATGACACTGTAATGCAAATACGGTTGTCATCCGCAAAGGAAGACACGGTGCTTAGATCTCTGTTTATGTCAGATATGAGGATGAGGAACAGAATGGGAGCGAGTACTGTGCCTTGTGGAACACAGCTTTTCACTGTAGCCGCCTCAGATTTTACTCTGTTTACTACTACTCTTTGTGTTCTATTTGTTAGGAAATTATGATCCATCTAACAACTTTTCTTGTTATTCCTTTATTACGCATTTTGTGCGATATTACACCATGGTCACACTTGTCAAAGGCTTTTGCAAAATCTGTGTTTAATTTTGTTTGCCCTCCAGAACATCCAGGACTTCGTCATAGTGATGGAGTAGTTGGGACAGGCATGAGCAGTCTGCTGTTGCATCTTATAGCCCTTTCAAATTTTTTTATGATGTGGGACGTTAGTGCTATCGGTCAGCATTTTTTTGCAATTGCTTAACTGCCACCTTTGTAGAGGGAGGCTATGTCATTGTTTTCAGTGATTGTGGGATGACCCCTGTGTCCATGCTCCCTGTGCATAGAATGCTAAAGGCATGTGAAAGGAGCTTCTAGCAATTCTTGATGAACACGGAGTTTCAAGAGTTCAAGCCTGGGGCAGAGTGCATGGGCATGTCATTTATTGCTTTTTTCGAAGTCTTGTGGTGTTAGGATATTATAAGAGATTTTTGAATTAACCAAATTTTGAGTCTCGGTCATAAAAAATTATTTGGATTGTCGACTCTTAGTCTGGTTAACGGCTCACTAATGTCGAGTTATATTCGGACTTCAGTATCTCAATCATTTCTTTGCCTGTATGGCGAGCTTCTCTCTCTAGTTTACATCATCTCTTCATTTTTTTAAAGAATGTGCCTTGAGCATACTTCAAGTGCCACGGAGTTAATTCTTTCTGCGATCCATGTTGTTCAGGATATCTTCCCAGCTTGTTTCATTTAGGTGCCTTCACCAAATTGAATTTGGTGAAGGCACCCTCATAATTAATCACCTCCTGCTGGTCAGGAGCCCTGCGCATACATGTTTGTACCTCTATTATGTTGCGATCTGTGTGTATTGTCTTTGACACTGTTATATTTCGCATCAGATCATCAGTGTTAGTGAAGATGAGGTCCAGTGTATTTTCCAGTCTTAATCGCTCTATTATTTGATGGTTTACCTGGAGTTTACCTGGAGAGAGTTCCAGGGGTCAACGCCCCTGCGTCCCAGTCTGTGACCAGGCCTCATGTTGGATAAGAGCCTGATCAACCAGGCTGTTACTGCTGGCCGCACGCAGTCCAACGTACAAACCACAGCCTGGCTAGTCAGGCACCGACTTTAGGTGCCTGTCCAGTGCCTGCTTGAAGACAGCCAGGGGTCTAGTGGTAATCCCACTATTGTATGCTGGGAGGCAGTTGAACAGTCTTGGGCCCCTGATACTTATTGTGTTGTCTCTCAACGTGCTAGTGGCACCCCTGCTTTTCATTGGGGGGATGTTACATCGTCTGCCGAGTCTTTTGCTTTCGTAGGAAGTGACACTCGTGTGCAAGTTTGGTACTAATCCCTCTAGGATTTTCCAAGTGTATATAATAATGTATCTCTCTCGCCTGCGTTCCAGGGAGTACAAGTTTTGGAACTTAAAGCGTTCCCAGTAATTAAGGTGGTTTATTGTAGTTATGCGTGCCGTGAAGGTTCTCTGTACATTTTCTAGTTCAGCAATTTCAGCTGCCTTGAAAGGTGCAGTTAGTGTGCAGCAATATTCCAGCCTAGATAGAACAAGCGACCTGAAAAGTATCAACATGGGCTTGGCATCCCTGGTTTTGAAGGTTCTCATTATCCATCCAGTCATTTTTCTGGTAGATGCGATTGCTACAGTGTTATGGTCCTTGAAGGTGAGATCCTCAGTCATGATCATTCCCAGGTCTTTGACATTAGTTTTTCGCTCTATTGTGTGGTTGGAATTTGTTTTATACTCCGATGAAATTTTAATTTCCTCACGTTTTCCATATCGGAGTAATAGAAATTTCTCATCATTGAACTTCATATTGTTTTCTGCAGCCCATTTAAAGATTTGGTTGATGTCTGCTTGGAGTCTTGCAGTGTCTTCAATGGTGGACACTGTCATGCAGATTCGGGTGTCATCTGCAAAGGAAGACACGGCACTGTGGTTGATATCCCTGTCTATGTCCGATATAAGGATGAGGAACAGGATGGGAGCGAGTACTGTGCCTTGTGGAACAGAGCTTTTCACTGTAGCCGCCTCAGACTTTACTCTGTTGACTACTACTCTTTGTGTTCTACTTTGTTCTACTTTGTTCAACTTTTCCTGTCATTCCTTTATCACGCATTTTGTGTGCTATCACACCATGGTCACACTTATCAAAGGCTTTTGCAAAGTCTGTGTATATAACATCTGCATTCTGTTTGTCTTCTAGAGCATCCAGGACCTTGTCCTAGTGGTCCAGTAGTTGGGACAGACAGGAGGGACCTGCTCTAGACTCATGCTGCCCTGGGTTGTGTAATTGATGGTTATCTAGATGAGTGACGATCTTACTTCTTAGAACCCTTTGAAAGATTTTTATATGGGACGTTAGCGCTATTGGTATGTAGTTCTTTGCCATTGCTTTACTGCCGCCTTTGTGGAGTGTGGCTATGTCTGTTGTTTTTAGTAACTGCAGGACGACCCCAGTGTCCATGCTCCCTCTCCATAGGATGTTAAAAGCACGTGATAGGGGCTTCTTGCAGTTCTTGATGAACACTGAGTTCCATGAGTCAGGGCCTGGAGCGGAGTGCATGGGCATGTCCTTTATCGCCTTTTCGAAATCATGTGGCATCAGGGTAATGTCAGATAGGCTTGCGTCTACCAGGTTCTGTGGCACTCTCATCAAAAAATCATTTAGGTCTTCAACTTTCAGTCTGGTTAGCGGCTCGCTAAAAACTGAGTCATACTGGGACTTTAGTAGCTCACTCATTTCCTTGCTGTCATCTGTGTAGGACCCATCTCGTTTTAGTAGGGGCCCAATACTGGATGTTGTTCTCGACTTTGTTTTGGCATAAGAAAAGAAATACTTTGGGTTTCTTTCAATTTCATTTATGGCTTTTAGTTCTTCCCGCGTTTCTTGAGTCCTGTAAGATTCCTTTAGTTTTAATTCGATGTTTGCTATTTCTCTGACCAGTGCCTCCCTACGTATTTCAGATATATTGGCCTCTTGTAGCCGCTCTGTTATTCTTTGCCTTCGCCTGTATAGGGAGCGCCTCTCTCTTTCTAGTTTACATCTTCTCCTCCTTTTCCTTAAGAGAATTTGCCTTGAGCAAACCTCAAGTGCCACAGAGTTAATTTGTTCTAGACATAGGTTAGGATCCGTGATGCTTAGGCTATCTTCCCAGTTTATTTCATTTAGGACTTGGTTTACTTGGTCCCACCTTATGTTTTTGTTATTGAAGTTGAAATGGAGAAGGCTCCCTCGCGACTCATCACATTTTGTCGATCTGGGGCCCCCATCATACATGTCTGGACATCTATTATATTGTGATCTGAGTATATCGTTTTTGATATGATGACATTTCGTATCAGAACATCATTGTTAGTGAAGATGAGGTCCAGCGTATTCTCCAATCTTGTAGGCTCTATTATTTGCTGGTTTAAAGGAGAATTTGGTGCAGAGATTTAAAAGCTCGTGTGTGTGCGAGTTTTCATCTGAGCTGCCTCCTGGTGTTATCTCTGCTACCACATTATTTGCAATATTCCTCCATTTTAGGTGCCTTAGGTTGAAGTCCCCCAGGAGCAAGATGTTGGGGACAGGGGCTGGAAGGTTTTCCAGACAGTGGTCAATTTTCAGAAGCTGTTCCTGGAATTGTTAGGACGTTGCATCCGGAGGCTTGTATACAACCACGATGACCAGGTTTTGATTCTCGATCTTTACTGCTAAAACTTCACCTACATCATTTGAGGTATTTAGTAGTTCTGAGCATATAAGTGACTCTGTGATATACAGGCTAACCTCCCCCCGGCCCTCCCTTCCTTTTGCCTGTTCACTCTGTCACATCTGTATGTTTAGCAATGACTGTACTTTTGGCACAGTGCTCAGGAGTCCAAATAATGATGAAGCCGGCGTCTAGCAGTTTTTGTCTGGTCGAGGTTGAGGTGTAAGTTTCGTAGGATTGTCTGTCAAGAAGGAGTTTGAAGCCTGAGTTGGTTTTAAACATTTTAAGTTGAGGTTCGCCAGTGATCTGGAATAATAAATTTTCAGGACAGTTAGTGGCATCAGAATTAGAGTATTTGAGGTTCAGCGAGAAAAAATTGGATTTGGAAGAGGCAGAGGTAGGATAGGCCTTAGAGGCAGGAGAGGGCGGTAGAGGGGGATTGGGAAGGGGGAGGGAGGTGGAAGACATCGAAGGCGTAAAGATGAATACCAATTGTGGCGGTGACAAATGGTCAAATCTGTGAGGCAAGTACGAAAGAAGAATGAATGAATGAATAAGTTCAGGTAAGATCCCAATGAGATGAGCGGGGAAGACGGTACAGACGAAGAATAGCGCTGGAGAGGAGTCTTCTTAGTCGTAGAAATAGAGCCAGGGCTTAACCCAGCAGCTAAGGCGATCATGGGGCAGACTTGAGAACAGGAATAGCAGGCTCTCCTGTTGGTGAGACTTCTGTGGGGTGATCGGGGAGGACGGGACAGGCGAAGATTAGCGCTAGAGAGGAGTGTAGAAATTGAGCCAGGGCTTAACCCAGCAGCTAAGGCGAAAGTGGGTCAGAGGGGCGAACAGCTCAAGGTACCTGACACAGAATCAAAAGGTTATTTGTAAATAGGGTTAGGAGCAGGTTCATACAAGGAATAGAAAAGGTTGTGTTGGTTTGTGGGTCTACGAATGTCTTCGTCAAGGAGAGGGTCCCCGTGGGCGTCTGTCTCAAGGGTTTGTCTTTTGTCTGTCACTGAGAAGCCTTTCCCGTGGGTTTAGCCTTTAGGGATGTTTAACTGGGCATGGAGGAGGGTTCCGCTTGTGGGGAAATCCTCCCATCTGACATCAACACCCAGCGAGAATTGAATGTTATCAGAGGGCGTATTAGGGATTTATAGAGGTGTAGTTTGGGGGGCATTTTGGGGGGCATGTTGAGCTTGGGGAGGCCCCCAAGGGTTTGCTTTGCTACTGCATGCTTTGGTGAATGTTTTGGGGCCCAAAGGGGGTTAGTCCCAAAATTAAGCCGGTGAAAACCGATTGGGGATTTGGGGATGGGTGCGGGGGGTCGGGGTTCGATCGACAGGTAATGGAGGATACGTTTCCTATAGTTAAAAAATGTTTTGGATTTAGCTGCTTTGGGTTTTTAAACCTCCATTTTGTTCCCAGAAGGAACCGGCGACCCCATTTTTTGTTTTGTGTGAGAGTGTATCTATATTGGGGGAGTGATGAGTTGTGTAATGTCGTTCAAAGGCTTTGTGTGAGGAGTTGTGGCATACAGGTTTTGGAATGTCGTTAGTGTATAAAATGTAGGGGGTGGGGGAGAGGACAGACCCCTGGGGTCTCCAGCTTTTAGTGTGAAGTAGTCGAGTAGCCCGGAATTTGATTCTCATGGGTGCGGCCGTCAAGGAAGTTGCAGAGGAGTTTACGAGTAGTGAGAGGCAGGTTAAAGTTAGTGCAGAGTTTGTGTTTGAGCCCCACATGCCAGACAGTGTCAAAAACTTTTTTAACGTCTTTTGCAACCAGGGCGTCCTGTTTCTTTGTTTTGTGTTTTTTGTGGATGTAGTTGAGAATGATGTTAATGGCATCCTGTGTAGATCTGTGAGTTCTGAAGCCAAACTGGCCGTTAGAAAAAATGAGTTGTGTTCCCGGTATCTGCGAAGACGATGGTTGATGAAATTTTTCCCAAAAAGTTTACCCAATGTTTCAGAAAGGGTGATAGGGCGATAGTTTCTAGGGTCAAGTGGTCTTTATTGGGTTTTTGGGGAAGGGGGAAAAGGGGGTGGGAACTTTGAAGAGTGAAGGGAAATAACCAAAAAGCAAGGGGGGGCATTGAGGGGGGTTTGTGTGGGAAATAATGATAGAGGGGGGAAGGTGTTTTAGGATAATATGGTTTTGGCCAGAGGCACCAGGAGCCTTGGGGAAAAAAGGGGTCTGAGGAGAGTTTTAATGTCTATATTGGTGAAAGGAGTGTCAGTTCTTGGGAGGAGGTAAGGGAGTCCCGATGGATGTGGCTGTCTGGTGTTGTTTCGTGTGTGTGTGTAGTGTTCCAGTGTTCTATGTTCTGAATGTTTTGGGATGGCGTTGGGGTGGGTGGGTGGGGGTGGAAGATGCTCCCAGATGTTTTTGGGGCCAGCCTGGGGGTCGAGATGTGTGTGTTGTTGTGGGTGATGTGTTTGAATTTGGGGGGGGTAAAATTCTGTTTTTTTTGATAAAGTTCCAAAAGGGTTTTGGATTTTTTAATTCTTGTTTGTCTGCTTGTAGTATGAGCTGTGACCAATGAAATACGTTTTGATAATCCTATTTCCAGGGCATTCCCACTCAAACCAACCCCCCCACTCATGAATTTTTCAACCAAATTTAAACTACCCAAGGTCCTTGCTTCAATAACCCTGCAGACTGTTCCCTATCAACTCCCCTTTTTCCCAAAACCAATATTTTCCCTTTAATCCTTTCTGAATCTAAACTTATCTTTTTGAACATTATTGGGTTCTTTTTGAGAGAACCCAAGACCTTATTTATATCCCCTTTTTTAAATACCCTTTTTCCACTTTTTAACCTCGTCATGTCCCCCCTCATTCTACGTCTTACAAGTGAATGAATTTTTAAGGTCTTAATCTTTCTTCATAGGAAGATTTCTAATGTTTTTATTAATTTAGTCATTCTATCAATGTTTTCTAAAGAATTAATATCCATTCTGTAATATGGAGACCAGAACTGAGCTGGGTAATCTAGGTGGGGCCTTTACTAACGATGTATAAAGCGAAATAACCCGGGGACTTCTGTTGCTTACACTTTTTGATATAAACCCCAGAATCTGTTTGCCTTATTACGTACACTTAGGCAATGTCTTGGTTTAAGGTTGCCACCAAAACCCCCCCAAGCCCTTTTCTTTTTTGGTTAAGTTCACGTTATTTAACTTATAAGTGTTGGGTTATGGACCCCCCGAGTTTCAGAACCTTGCATTTATCTCATTGAACTGCATCTCCCCTTTTCACCAGGAATTTTTAAACTCCGAAGTTCCCTCAATTAAATAATTTATCCTCCTATCTTCTGTCACCCAATTTTTCCAACCCCTAAATTTCCCCCTTAAGGTCATTGAATATATTTAAAAAAACGGGCCTAAGACTGCCCCCTGTAACCCCATTTTCAGACCCCCACTGGGATTTAACCCCAATAAACCCCCCCGCTTCCATTGGTGAGCCATGACTCGATCCATGCAGATTTTCCCCAATGCCATGAGCCCCCTTTTTTTAACAGCCGGGTGTGGTACTTTTCAAAAGCCTTACAAAATCTAAATAAACAATATCAAATTTTTTTATGGGATCAACAGCCCCGCACTGGTTAATAAATTAGATGGCAGGAAGGGCCCCCTCGTGAATCCCGGTATCATTAATCAAATTATGGTTATCTAGATGATTTTTAAAAATTCCATAATTGACTCTAGTAATTTTCTTGGGGTTAGGCTTATTGGGCAAAATTTTGAGGGTAGTGACTTGTCCCCCCTTAAAAATAGGAATTACATTAATCTTCCACAACGACACACACCTGTTTTTAAAGATAAATTAAAAATTTTGTATTGGGTTCCGAGTTCCATTTTTTCATTCCCTTTAAAAAACCCCCGAATGTGGGGATTCAGTCATGCCCCGTTTTTTTATATTAAACCACGTCTCAGTTAAAAAAACATCAATATTACTTGCACTTCAACTAATCTCAACCCTCCATCTTATTTTCCACACGACTATTATTTAAAAAAAAGTTCAGAAAACCTTTTTTCCCCTTTTTCCTTCTTGTTCTTTTCCCCTTTTTTCCCCAAACCTATTGCTGTCCTTTTCACCTAGTGCCACGGGACTCTCCAATATCCAATTTATTCTGCCTTTTTATTTCCCCCCAAAAATTCATAACATTTACAGGGGGTTTTCCCCTTTTTTTCCCCCCTAACCGATATTAACCCATTTTTTAAAACAAAAAAAAACCCGCACGGTTTAAAAAAGGGGGAAACCCGGTACAAACCTATTTTAGTTTTAGACACTAAGAAATAAGGAATGAAAAAGGGGGGTTTTGGACTACGTTTTCGGATTGAAGAAGCCCTTTTGAAACAGTTCCGTACAAGAGATTAGTTGAAAAGCAAGATGAAAGGCAGGAATAAGTGGAAAGTTCCCGCAGGGGTCAGAAAATACCTGACAGTAGCGAAACAACAGTGATGGCTCGTGACGAGGTGCGAAGGGGGGGCATGGGACGAGGGGGGTTTCCCAAAAGGGGATCAGTCCTAGGGCCGGTGCTTTTTTTGGGATAAAATGACAAGCGGAATAGATAGATTAAAAAGGCCCCCCCGTTTGCAAGAGGGGAACCCCGGAGAATTCAAACGGATAAAGGTAAATGGGGCTAAAAAGGGGATCTGGACGGCTGAGCCTGGACAACAACGGGTTTCCCCGGGGTTTAACCCCCCCAATGCAAAGTCATGAAGTTTGGGGGAAGATAAAGGAAGATTGCAGAAACAGGCTGGGGGGGGACCAAAAGGGGCTTTTGGGGGGAAAATCAAACAAACACTTCTCCGGAGGCCACATCAACCAAATAACTGGCAGCATATACTTTTTTCCCTTTCGACACCTGAGTAAAAGTCATTCGAGACACTGCACACCGTATACGGAGGCCCCTATTGGGGATGCAGCACAAGTCTGGAACCCACACCTTTAAAAAATTGAGAAAGGGAATGTCTTTTTAAAAAGACTAGTTCCGGGGCTGGGGGGTTTTTTTTAACCTGACGGGCACTAGGACAGGAGGAACTGGGGTGAAAAAAACTAATAAAAAAAACTGAGAGGAATTGACAATTTGGGAAAAAGGGGGATGTTTCCCCAGATGGGGCGCAGTAACAAGGGGGAAAACTGGAAGTTGAAAAAAAAGATGAGTCACGGGGGTGTTAGGAAGCACTTCTTCAGTCAAAATTTTCAGGGAAATGGAACAGAAGGCAGGATCTTTTACATAGGTTTAAGAAGAGATACAAAAAAACTCAGGAGCAGGGAGAGAGTGGACCTAGTATCGACCAGTTAAGAGGCGGGGGGCCCGGAACTGTGACTCGACCCCCCGGGCCACAAAAAAGGTGAGAAAACACACACACACGCACACACACACACACACACTGTTGTACAGCCACATCAGGAGGAGAACAAAAAGCCGGGACCAGGTGATCAGGCTAAGGAAGGAAGGAGGGGGGATCACAAGAAATCCCGGGAAATGTGGGAGGAACTCAAAAGGAGATTCAAAAAAGTGTTCACCGAGGAGACAGAAGGGGCTCCAGAAAGACAGAGAGGTGGGGTACACCACCAAGTGTTGGACACAATAAAGCAACCGAGGAAGAAGTGAAGAGGCTGCTGAGTGAGGGGGGATAAACCCCAAAGGCGACGGGGGCCCCGGGGGACATCTCTCCATGGGTCCTGGGGAGGGAGCTGAGGAGCTTTTTTTTTCCCCAACAACAATATTCAAAACATCTATCGAAACCGGGGGACTACCTGAGGTATGGAAGACAGCAAATTTTGGGCCCAATCTTTAAAAAAAGGGGACAGAAACGTAGCACTAAACTACAGACCAATTCCTGACATGTTTTATGCAAAAAACATGGAAAAGATTATCAGGGAGAAGAGTGGTGGAACACCCAGAAAGGAATGAGCTTATCAACGACAGCCAACACGGTTTCAGGGACGGGAAATCCCGTGTCACAAACCTACTGGAGTTCTATGACAGGTTTTACAGCAGAAGACAAGAGAGAGAGGGGGGGGTGGATTTTTATTTTCTTGGACTGAAAAGGGTTTGACACGGTTCCACACAAAGATTATTGAAAAAACGGGGGGCCCCAAAAAAAGGGTAACGGGGGGAAAGGGACTTTTAAGGGGTCGGGGGAAAACCCGCCCGGAAGACGCAGCTCCCGGTGGGTCAGGGCCTGATGAACGAGGCTGTTACTGCTGGCTGCACGTAGTCCAACGTACGAACCACAGCCCGGCTAATCAGGCACTGACTTTAGGTATCTGTCCAGCTCCTCTTGAAGGCAACCAGAGGTCTACTGGTAATCCCCCTTTAAGGTTGGTGGGAGGCTGTTGAACAGTCTTTGGCCCCGGACACTTATTGTCTGCCAAGTCTTTGCTTCGTATGGAGTGATTTCGTGTGCAATTGGGGACCAGTCCCTCCAGAATCTTGCAGGTGTAGATTACTATATTTTCTCTCGCCTGCACTCCAGTGAATGAAAGTTTAGTGCTTCCAGGTTCCAGTAGTTAAGGTGTTTGATGGAACTTATACGTGCAGTAAAGGTTCTCTGTACATTCTCTAGATCTGCAATTCACCTGCTTTGAATGGGGATGTTAATGTACAGCAGTATTCCAGCCTAGAGAGAACAAGTGATTTAAAAGGATCACTTGGCTTAGCATCTCTTGTCTTGAATGTTCTCATATCCATACTATCAGTTTCCTCGCAGATGTTATAGTGGCATTGTTGTGGTCCATGAAGGTGAGGTCTTCGGACATTACCACACCCAGGTCCTTCCATTACTTTTCCGCTCTTACGTGTGATTGGAGTTTTCATTATTTCCTCCAGTTTTCCATAACGGATTAGTTGGAATTTGTCTTCATTGAACATCATATTGTTCTCTGTTGCCCACTGGAAAAATTGGTTTATATCTTCTTGAGATTTGCCGAGTAACCCATGCCCTCCTATGTAAGTCACACATACTCGTATCAGTCACGCACAACGTCCTATGAGTCAAGCACGCCCCCGCATATGACTTACGTAAATCCCTGTAGTGAAGCACGATCGCCCTCGTATGTGAGTCATGACGGTCTAGTATAACACTCATGCATGAATGGATATTTGAATTACTCACTCTTTTATGAGACACCTACGTTCTCGTCTGGTTAAACTTTTTACACACAACTGAGCCACAGAAATATCAGAAAACTTTACAATAACTATGGTAAAAAGAGGATTGAGTTGAGATACAAACAGCAAAAGCTGACTCCTTCAGGGGTTGGAAAATTGTGACTGTTCTTTTTCGTGTGTGTTAGTCGAGAGTGAAGAGTCGCACCACTGGCTGAAGCTCCTCCAAATTTTTCCCCACCGCAGGTTGAAAGATGGTAATTTACAAACAATAGTAACTCCAGCTGTGCTAGAATGAAACCTTTGCATTATTGTGTATTCTGGGAAACCCTCTTTAATATTTAATGTTATCTTTTATGATCTAGTGATGTAGGTCACCTGAACAGATTTCAAAACCTACCATAAAATTTACTCTGAGTAATGGTTAACAAAAAAAGCGTATATTCCAAATATGTAACAATAATATATAGTATAGTAGCGACACACTGCTAATGTATCTAATATTTCTAAATCAAACAGCAAAAAACTGAAGGGTGAATACCAGCAGACACACGATGTGCAGCCACTTTATTATGTTAGGCTACAGCGAGCGGGGTACGGTGTCAACTTTTTTACTGGATTGAAATTAGTGCTTTCCCTCGTTCCAGGCATCAGATGGATAACAAATTCTATGGTGGTGCCATTACCAGCAGTGTTGGTGTTTTACACCATCATATTTGGTGGTGGACGTCAACAGTGTTGATGAAGAACACCATGAGTGTTGGTGCTGGACACCTTCAGTGATGGTGCTGGACACCTTCAGTGTTGGTGCTGGACACCTTCAGTGTTGGTGCTGGACACCTTCAGTGTTGGTGCTGGACACCTTCAGTGTTGGTGCTGGACACCTTCAGTGTTGGTGCTGGACACCTTCAGTGTTGGTGCTGGGCATCGTCTATGCACCAATTGGCGAAATCGAAAGTGACTAATCAAATCATACAAACATCCCTTCAAATGCAATACACATGTCAACCGCATTCTTCATTCTTTCCTACCTGGGGCAATGTCTATGTCAGCTCAGTTGAGGAAAGCCTTTGCTAATGTAAACAAAAAGAGTGGTCTAGCAACGGTGATAGATAACAGAGTCTTAAGTCAAAAATCCATAATATCGTTTATACAAATGGATGAAACGCAAGAAACAAAAAAAGAAAAAATGAATATAATTGAATGTGTAGGAAACAGATATAGAAATAATCAAGACCTTCTTCAATGTAAAAACCCAAATAGGAACATACCTGCTGAATTCCACAACCCAGGGCATAACAAAAATCCGCTTAAATCAATCTATAAGGCGGAAATAACAGACAAAATCTGTTTGGCTCCATCATACAAGAGGGGGTTCCTCGACTGAGACAGAACAAAAACAGAATGACAGCAGCTGAGGGAGTGGAGACAAAGGCGAAAGGAGCAGGAAGAGAGACAAGGAGAGAATCAGCAGAGGACAATCAGAGGAGGGCAGAGCAACAAGAGCAAACACAAACAGAACCATCCCCAGAACCCCACAACCAAACACTATCCCAACACAGACCACAATCCACACTTACAGCCCCCACCCAACACATGCTGAGAATCCAACACTGATAGTCCCCCCCCCCACAGACCCCCAAAACAGTGTTGAGAGGACACTGAAGGATGGTACACCAACGCTGATGGAATAACGAATAAGTGGGAGGAATGACACGAAAGAGTCAAAGATCCCCCGGCATAAAGCCCTCACTGAAACCAAGCTCAAGGGAAAAAAACAGATGCCATTTTTTCCAAGGGGTATCAGATCCTGAGGAAAGACACGGGGAACAGGGGGGTGGAGTAGTGGACTGCTGATCAAAACCAAGGGGTTTTTTGATGAGCGGGAAAGAGGAGACAGAGGGAAGCAAGAGATTCTAGTAGGAACGCTTCAGTCTGAGGTCCCAAGGTAAATTGCAGTGATGAATAACCCCCCAAAGAACAGCAGGAGGAAGGCAAGAGTATAATGAGGTAACCAGGATGGGACACTGGCCGAAGTGGCCAAAAGGGGTTTCATAAGCGGGGCAAAGCCGATCATGGGTGACAAAACACAAGGAAATCGTTTGGGGAGAATTTGGGAGCCACAGGGGGGCAAAGAAACAAAAGGGTAAATGAGGGGGTGGTACGGGAAAAACCTCATGTGCCAACATATAAGGGACACTACCAGAGAGAGGAGAGGATGAACCAGTGAGACGGGACATAGTATTCCCTGAGTGAGCAGATATTGAGGACATCACATAAAGAACCCGGGTCCAGTGATCATAGGGTTTAAGCCAAACATAGTAGAGTTAAAAAGTGGAGGGGGGGAAGGGGGCCAGACTAATGAAGCCAAACTACAAAAAAGGGGGAGATGGAATATATGACAACAATATGCAAGGAAGCTGAGGGGGGTTTTGAAAAAAGGGAACAGGAATAACAAAAAAGCCAGGATCCCCGGGGTTCCCCCAAAAGGGCGGGGAACCCAAAAACCAAATGTGTAGGAATGAAAGAAGAAAGGAATGGAACAAGGAGAGCAGTCATCAAGCCGAAATGAATATCCAGGTAAGAAGGGAGGCCTAAAGAAAATGAAATGACATACCAGGAAAGACAAATTGCCCCAAAAGCTGTTGTACAAATCAGGGGGAAAAACAATAGTAAAGGACCAGGTAATCAGGCTAGGAGGGAAGGGAGGGGGCCAAAAAATGACGGCGAAGTGGGGGAGGAGCTCAACATGAGATTCAAAGAGGTTTTCACAGAGGAGACGAAGGGCCCCAGAAAGGCAAGTGGACACCATCGGGTGTTGGAAAAAAACGTACAACAGAGAAAGAAGGAAGAGGCTGCTAATAGCTAGATGCCTAAAAAGGGAGGGGGGCCGGGATAACACCCTCCATGGGTCCTGAGAAAGGAGCAGAGATGCTTTTTAACTAACAACAATCTTCAACACATCTATCGAAACAGGGCGACTACCGAAGTAGGGAAGACAGCAAATGTAGCCCCAAATTTTTTAAAAAAAGGAAACAGAAGAACAAACACAACCGGTACTGACATGATAGTATGCAATGTCAGGAGAAGATTAAAAGGAGAAGAGTGGGGGAGCCCCTAGAAAGGAATGGCTTATCAACACACCACGGGTTTTAGGGATGGGGAAAAACTGTGTCACAAACCTACTGGAGTTCTATGACAGGGGAACGGCAGTAAGACAAGAGAGAGAGAGAAAAAGAGGTGTGGGTAGATTGCATTTTCTTGGGCTGTAAAAAACATTTGACACAGTTCCACACAAGATATTAGTGCAAAAACTGCAGGACCAGGCAGGGATAACAGGGAAGGCACTACAATGGATCAAGATAACATGTCAGGAAGACAACAGGGGTCATCACAGGCGAGGGGGCGGCGGTCCCCAGGGGCAGTCCTAGACGATTTATGAACGCATGACGGAAGGCGGAAACGCCTTTCCCGAACAAAATATTGATGGAAAAAATTTAAAAAATAATAGTAAACCGAAGGATATATATAATATGTTTTTTTTTGGGTTTTAATAAAATTAAAAAGAAATAAAAAAAATATATCCTTTGGTTCTGGGTTTTGGGGGGACAGGAGGAAAACCGGAGGGGGAGAATAATGATGGTTTTCTCCGAGTAGGTGGTATGTCTCCGGGGGTAGATGGTGAATCTCCCCATAAGTTGAAATACACACTTGGGATCCAAATGAGAGATTTTAGCAACACCCTTAACACAAAGAAACTAGAGAGGAGTTTGTGGAACCCGTTAAGTCCCGGGGAAAACTTGCTCCCAAACATGGGCTGTCCCGGGGAACCAGTCCGCGGGAGAGCTGATAATAAAGAAATATTCTGGACCACAGGTTTGAAAAAATTTAAGATGAAAAGGGGTTCACTAAAGCCAAGTCACTACTGGTAACCAAATAAAAAATAATAACAAACAAAAGAAATACTCCGGTAGATTGCCTTACCTGATTTGGAGAAGAGTGAAGTGAAGTGACTTTCCACTCCCCCAACCCCCCCAGGTAAAGTCATACTACCAGGGGTAGAAATAAAACCCTCAACAGACAACCGAACAAGAGTTTTGTTTCAGCCCGCAGATGGTAGTGCTGGTGTAACTAGTTAATAACCCCGGCGACTGAACAACCTTACCATATTTACAACCACTTTTCCCCCCAGGAAGGGAAAAAACCCGAATGTCCCGTTTGCAGATGATTTAAGTTGATGAGAAAATTAAATCGGACGGGGCCAGGCGAACTACAGAGGGATCTGGACAGGCTGCAGGCCTGGTCCAGCAACTGGCTCCTGGGTTCAACCCTCCAAGTCAAATCATGAAGATTGGGGGGAAGGGGAAAGAAGACCACAGATGGAGACAGCAGAGGCCAGAGCCCAAACTTCCTAAGGGAAAAGGGTCTTGGGGAGTTCACCGGGCACACCCCGAGGCGCAATCAACCAAAAACTGTGCAGCATACGGGCGCCTGACAAACCTAAGAACAGGATTCCCATAACTGTGAGTTAGGCCCACGGAGTGCAAAGGTTTGCAACAAGACGCCCAGCTAAAGGGTTGTCCTACGAGGGGAGGTTGGGGAAAACGACCTGACGACACTGGAAGACAGGGAGATAAGGGGAAAAGATAATGACATTTCAATACTGAGAGGAAAAACAAGGTGGACAGTGACAGGATGCCCAAAATGGGGCACAGCAACAAGGGGACACAGATGGAAGTCAAGGTCAGATGAACCACAGGGATGTTAGAAATATTTCTTTAGTCACAGAGTTGTCAGGAAGTGGAATAGTCTGGGAAATGATGGGGGAGACAGGGTCCATACATAGCTTTAAGAAGATGTATGATAAAGCTCATGGAGCGGGAGAGTGACCGAGTAGCGGGCCCGTGAAGAGGCGGGGCCAGGGCTGTTCTCGACCCCGAACCCCTAGGTGAGTACAACTGGTGAGAACACACACATACAAGCACATTCCCGGTGGGGCGGAAAACATTTCAAGTTTTTCCTTACACACACATATACAACAGGCCTAGTTCAATCGACTTTCCCAGGACAAAAGGTATCTAACACACACACACCCCGAGCTCGCACACTCACACACGAGCGAAAACACAACACACACACACACACACACACACACACACACACACACACACACACACACACAAATTGACTGAAACGGGATCCTGCAGGGGGCAAGATGGGGATATATCAGCGACCGAGGGTGTTTTCTCGACCGCGACAGAACAAAGAAGAAAGACAGAAACTGAAAGAGGGGTACAGAGAAAAAAAGGGGGAAAGAAAATGGGAGGAGCCCAGACTCGGGAGGAAGCCCAAATACAATCACCTTCAGATGTCCCCAACCTGGAACCCCTGCAGCCAAAAAACAAACCCCAAAACACACATGCCATACCCAATGCTTCCCCCCAATTACAACCCACCTTCACACAAACCACCCATAGTTCCTCCTCAGGTCTCCCATTTTCCCAACCCCCACACCCCCCGACTACGGTATTAAAAAGAAGTTGAAGGTTTGGTATACAAATGATTATAAAAATAAATGTGAGTATGGCATGAAAAAAAAAGGAGACATCCCCCGAAAATAGCACCACAGAAACAAAAAATCACCAGGATGATAAAGATGCAATTTTTCCACCCGGATATCAAATCCTCAGGAAAGATAGAGGGCAGAGGGGAGGAGGGGTTCACTGCCTTAAAAAGGTGGGGGTTTAGGGTGGAAGGAATATGGAATGGGGGGAAAGGGGCTATATAGTAGGGAAAAATTCAGTCTGGAGCCAAAGGTGGTAATTTTGTAAGTACAACCCGCCACAGAACGCAGAAGGCCAAGAGATGAAAGAGGAGAGCAACAGAGCAAAGACACACTAGCTGAGGTGGCCAGAAGAGCCCACATGGGGAGAGCAAAGTTTCGTTATGGGGGATTTCAATCCCGAAAATTTATAAAAAACCCGGGGCCCCTGAGGGTCTGGGGAGCCAAGATGTGGGTGTTATGGAAAAACCCCATGCATCAACATGTTGAGACACTACCCGAGAGAGAGATGTGGGTGATCCAAGACTGGGCCAGTATTCAAATTTGGGGTTCGGACACGGGGTATCATGTTTAAAGGCCCCTTTTAGCTAGTGATCATTTGGGTTTTGCGTTTTATTATATAGTTGAGCACAATGGGGAGGGGAGCAGGAATAGGAAGGGGCAAACGAAACACAAAAGGGGGACTACAAGGCATGAGGAACTTCCTACAAGACGTTAGTGGGGGAGAGAATTGGGGAAAAACCCGTAAAAGAAATATGGGTATTGGGCAACCAAATGCAAAGAGGCAGAGGGGAGGGTTTTCCCCAAAAAAAACAGAAGTAACGGGAAGACCAGAACGAGTCCTTGGGTTTACCCAAAGGTGTAGGGAGGCAAAACTAAGGCACTAGAGAATGGAAAATCTACAGAAGTCAAAAGGGCCCAGGAAAATAAAGAGATTAGCCGACGAGCCAGAAACGAATATGCACAGGTAAGAAGAGAGGC